>JBBPJP010000007.1:0-155148 GCA_038088775.1 Boletus barrowsii | reverse complement strand
TAATATGTGAGTTTCCCTACGGCCATGCCCAACGATATCTCATATCAGGAACAGCATTGTATGTAATCATCGCGGTCTCCTTCTGGTATTATCCAGGTATTATCCATCGAATCGAGTGGGGCACTTTATGCTGACGAGCCATTTTATCAGGTCAACCAAGTGAGATTGCTGCCTGCACAATCAATGCAGCGATAGACGGTTGAGTACTTAAGACCTGCACTCTCATAACTATACCTACCTAGATGAACACCTTTGCACGCATACTTCGCATTGTATATTCCAACACTCGTTCTTTTCAAGTCACTTTCCTTTACAACCATAGATTATTCAGATGTACCAGACTAGTCAATGAATGTCATGCATAACATATGTCTCTGGTCGTAAGATCTGCTATAGGTAATAACGATCTCCTAAACACCAAAACCATTGGAAACGGAATAGGTCGCATCAAGACGCAGGACATACCAATGTGACCCATGCCAGGCTCCATGATCCAAACTTTTCTCCCATCTCCATAATGGTGTCCTTCGCCTTCGGAGTGGTAATGTTCAAGCCAGGTTTCTCGCAAACCTTCGTCAACAGCCCCACAAACTATCCTTACTTTCGGAAAAGCCTTGTGAAGCACGGATATACCTCCGTCACGAGCCACCAGGAACGTGACGAAAATGATATGATCCTGCTGGACACCGTGGTCCAGGAGAGTACGGATCGCCATAAATGCCGATGCACCCGTGCCAATCTCATATCGCGTCAACCTCGGACTGCCAAACGGGCGGGGGGCCGGAGGGACTTACCTGCGCATCCAATAGGAACACCCAGGTATCGACCGCGAGATGTCGATTACGGATACACTTGGGAAGCATGACATGCAAGAGTAGTGGTTCCCCTGTCTTTGCATCCGACTGTACCAGTAGAGAACCGATAGCCACGTCACTCAGCACTCGTTGGAGACCCTTTTCAAGTGGACCCCCCCTGAAGAGCCATTGTGGGTTAGGTATACGAGAAAGACCGATGACCAACGCACGATCGGATGATGGAAACACCACAAATGTGCTGACGAGTCGAATGAGTGTTGGGGATTCAGAGCGGTCACGACGAATATACCTTGACATCGGGTTCTTTTCCAGAATACTCTGTTTCCGTCGGAGTCGTAATGATCTTGGCTCTGTACGGAAGTAGTTCCATAGCCTTCTCGACCAAGAAGGTAGCGAGTCTATCGACGAAAAAGATGAAATCCTGTCGGGATGTCCTCTCGTTCCGCAAAGTGGTATAGATACCCTGGCAAAACGTTTATGACATCAGACATGTGTGGGCATGTATTAGACTGACCTTTAGCTGAGGTGTCTGCGGCAAAACGAGTACATTCCAATCCTCATGGCTGTCGTTAGGTTTCAGGCACCTGTCAATACAAGCCATGTTCTTCCGGAAATGCCGGGCTCGTTCATTCATCTGTCGCCTGACATGAGTGGAGATGAGATCGATTGCGACAGAATTGTTTGAACCGGGGACAACCTAACATAAGCGAACGTAAAGGTGGGTCACGTAAAAGATCGGAGTAGCTTACAATATCCGCGTATCGGGATGTTGGGAGAACAAAGTTATCAAAAGCAGGTTTGACATAACGAAGGTATCTGTAACCAGGTGAATGTCTTGTGAATGTCTTGTCAAATCGATCGGCTATGAGAAACAGACTGTTCGAGTACACCCTCCACACTCCGATCACGTTCTTTGACGTCTCGTTGAATGCGTCGTGCAAGCATCAAATCCGAGTCGCACTGAACGAATACCTAGATGACGTCGAGGAGCAGCCCAAATCCAAAGGCGCAAAGCATCACCTTAAGGTCGTACAAAGCACGCAGACTTGGGTCGTGCAAAGCCATGATACCCTCGGCTGCCAAAGTAACAGTGAGGTTCATGTGGACCGACGAGGCAGACGCATCATACTGATTATCACGGAAGCACCATACAGGTATTTCGTCTCATCTAGTCGTTGATGTTCCGCAAATGAGTATACTGGTATATTAGTCTGTCTGCATCCCTTCAGGTCTGCAAGACACTACAAAGGATGATTAGCTATGTCGTGTGGGGCTTTCCGAATCTCGTACCGCTGCAAACATGGGCACGTCGAGAGCATCAGGGTGGTCAAAATCGAATCTATTCGCGTGAGCAAGCGCGATTTCTTCCTCGGTATGATACTTATAGAAACTATCCTGTCGGACGACGATGGCATATGATCAAACAAGCCTGGTCATCCACGGACATTGAACGAGCATACCTGTGACAGAATCACGACGGTCGGCACTGACCCCAGCGACTTTACGATTTGTCTAGCTACATGAGTCTGGCTGGAAGAAGTTACTGCCGTGTTGACGCCAGAGAGTAAGCCTTACCTTCCCACTTGCCGAGCCTCCTACAGCAGAAACACGTGTCACCCTCAGTGGAATGAGATGTGGTAGGTCCGATGCCTACCTGCTATCCCAATGACGAATGCATCGCACACAGGCAAGCCGTCTTCGCCGTACCTTACGAGGAGCACTAGTGAGAGACTGCTTGAAGAAATCAGCAAGCTCCGAAGTCACCAGGGAGGTCTTCCGTGCGATTTCAGCAGGATATTCTTCCTTGCTTGGAACGACTGGGTAGAGTTACTGTGATGCTCCTCGGCGTCGTAAAGCATTGGTAACTCTTCTCCGAGCATCGGTGGAGCTCGTCCGGCTTGACGACGGAAAAAGTTGCCCAGAGGAACGTTGCGGCGCGGGCTGTTGCGGATGCGTAATATTTGTAGTGGTCGGCTACCGCATGTCACGATCACACATACAATGACGACCTGGCCTGTGACGACGCACGCTGGGTACTTTTTATATATAGCAGGTAGCACGTCTTCTGAGTTCTCCAAGTTCACTGATACATGGCCCATCTATGTATTTCTCAGGTGTCAAGCAAGAACTCGGCAATCTCGTTTCGCTGAGTTGCCTCGTCTTGGCGTTTCCCGACCCAAACCTCGCCATTCCCTAATACCATTAGCTGTCTGTCTTGGGTACGAAGTTGTGCACAGCTCGCAGAGACCCACAGCGGTAAAGGAGCGGACAGTGGTGGTTGATTGCTGTGAATAACCCTCGGTTGGGTAGGCTTAGCGGCGCGGCTACCCTTGCTAGTGAGTGTCGTCCGGCAGGAATAGCAAAGCTGTGTGCAAATTGAAGGGCATTGATCTGACATAGTTACATCCGGACTGTTCGGCGGCATTGGCATTGGTGAATAAACGAGATCCGGTCCGAGTTTTGCATCAGAGTACGACCGTATCGAAATTCGGGACTTCCAATCATCTAGCCCTTCTTGAATAGGTCTGTGTACTTTTACTCCCCTGTACATTTTAACAAGAGTGGCTCACTGACCGCTGACAGAGTATGCACAGGCCGAGAGAAGCACCTTTAGGTTCCAGTTTTGCACAAGTCCGAGCAATCGCGGAAACAGTCGATGGGTAATCCTTTTCCAAACCGACAATGAAATCTGCAACGAAGCTAGGTCATGCGATTCCACAACCGCAGCCCACACATTACCTTTCGTCAAACCGGGAATACCGGCAGTAGCACGTATTTGCCCATCTCTGCCGACAACATGGATTGAATTCCACCACGCGAACATTGAGCATTCCTTCATAGTCACATCCCTGAGGGGCCGCACCACACGTATGGCATCCGCATCCCCGATCGTTGCCGGTACACCATAATACCATTCTTCGTGAAACTCTTCGCGTATTGAATGACCTCCCCCCTGCGAGATGCAAGAGATCAAGGAAATAGAGAGCGTGGTCAGAGACGTTCCGAGCAATAAATGTGATGCTCGATGTGACCGGGCGGTGTACAACAGCAAGAGACGAACGAGGATCCTGACAGCACTCGAAATGGCTGTCTGTGTGGGGAGGGATGCAAGGTATGTGCGCAGAGCATCAGCAGGAGAGAGATCACAGGATGGGCCGTGGCGTAAAGCTATTGAATAATAGTCATCACCGCAGATTCCAGAAAGACATAATGTTGAAAATACCTTCGGTATACAACCCATCCTTGCCTAGTTCGATTGTAAGTTGGGACCGATCTTGATCTGTTGTTGTAATTGAGCGCCACCACGAGTCGTCAAAAGCATATTCAAGGCGAAGTGGGATAAAATCAAACTTTGGGTAGGGCGCGAGTGCTTTGATGATTTCATTCGTTCTATCGCGCGTCTGTGGTTTGTAGTTATGGCCATTGCGGTGTAGGAATGGTAGAACTTCGTACCCCAGGGAACGCGCTGCATACTTCCACATAGCATACCGCACATGATGTCCACACGCTGGCACTCCGCGGGTGGTTTGTGCCCCCTCGAGCCTCGCTATTCGCGGATGACTCATTAACGAAATACGTTTTATGAACCATGTCGAGAAGAATCGATGAACCCAGACCACCGGAGAACCCAAGTACCAAGGATCCCGAGGCCTTGAGTTTTGGTCGCTTGGATGTCCCGGCATTCGCATTTACAGAAGGCTCCAAACACCTTCGAAACTTTAACGTGACGAGAGGAATGAAGCACTCCCTGAGGATACCTTAGCTATCGAAGAACGGGACAGTACTAAGATATGAAGCTTACTTGCAGTACACTGCATGTCGTATTACGATTTTTCCTGGGTTCGCCTTGCATTTGATACAATCCTTCCCTTTGTTGAACCTGAGTCGTCCTAAGAAGAGTAGTTGGTGAAGGTCAGAAAGCAATTATTCATTCACTCACGAGGCATGAGGGCATCCTGGCCAGTGGATGGATTTCCGCAGGAAGACATGATGATGATCTTGCTACAAGAAAGCCGCGAGCATCTTATCACTTCCGCTTTCGGTACAACTTCCGAGTGGCTAACAGCGTTGTAGTCACCATCGTTCTTCAACCTCTTCCTGATATGCGGTCTCCAAATTCACTAGTGAAACGTCCTCGATCACCGTGCGGACAGGCGCGAATGAGATTGGTATAGTATGTGCGTCCTACTTCCTCGCGTGCACCGGTAGATCCTAGTACTTCAAGCTTGTTCAAAAATTCAGTGGAAGGATATTAGGCAGGGACCGAACGACACATACACCATATCCATCTATCCACGAATCCTGAAGCAACATCCTACTTCTCGTGTATTGTTTCTCACTAAACAACGCTGGGATGTTACCTCATCCTGCGAGCACCAGCTTATCCCTCAATGAACCTTGAAAACCGATATTCGGTACGTTTTCAACCAGTCCTGCAGCCTGTTTGGTAATCGACCTCGCAGTCTTGCCCGGGCCCATCCACTAGGTGCGGCTGACGGTCGCGGTGTGATTGCCGGCGGCTGAAACCCAACGTCGTTGGGCTATAAAGCCACCCTCCTTCGCGTGTCCTTGCCCAGAATTAGCTGCAGCACCAACCTTTGTCGATCAGCGACTTCAACGTTATACGTCGTCATCATGACTATCAACTTCGTCAACCCCTTCAAGTCCCGGACTACCAAGACCTTCGATAAGAACAAGATCTTTCGGGGTATGCGTACAGGGAAGGGTTTCTCTTCCGCAGACGTCAACCCCAATTCGGATAAGGTGGTTTTCAAGTTCGGTACCACCTTTATGGACCACCCATCCAAGCCGAAGCCGTTGGAGCACGTCGTAAGCGGAACCACTTCAACGAATCATCGACATTTGACACCAGCCCTTCAGGAGGCAGTTCAGTCGTCGTTCCTGGGTACGCGCGCGGATATCCAAGTGGAAAAGAAGAAGAAGACTCTTTCCAAGGTCAAGGTAGCGAAGAACAACATTGCCAAGTTATTCAAGCCAGCTGGTCGTGTCTCTGAGGTCGTTACGTGCATCGAATGTTCCACCATCTCCGGCGTCGGACACAACCCACCGGACCACCATTCATCCACTCTAACCTCTCAGTCCATCCTGCTGCATGCCAAGCCTAATCTCCGTATGGTCGCTGCGTACGAGTCCTTCCCTCCTTGGCACACTGGTTTGGAGGCAGTTGCCTCTCCCTTCGCTTACGTCGAGAGCGTGGTCAAAGGGCATATTGAAGATTTGACCTCCACCGTCCGCAACCCCTCGTCACAAGCTGTGCAACCTTTCACGAAGCTAGAGTCCCACCTTGAGGGACTTCCCGCTGCGTTCTTTCTCACTGGGCTACATACAATTGAGGAGGAAGATGATAACTCGCAGTCAGACAGTGACTCTGGGTCCACCATCTACTTTTCAGCTGACACGCTCTCCGACCGCATTACTGGTGTCAGCTTGATTAGATCAGAGACAAGCATGTCGCCTGCCGGTACTTCCTTTGCAACGAGCGTCGATGCATCAACACCAGAAGACAATCACCGATCTTTACCTGGCGTCCTCCGTCGGCTCCGCAGGATACCAAAATATGAAGATCTGAGAGTGAGTTACAGAAAATGAAAATGTTCCGTACCACACCCTTCCTGACCTTTGTTTGTCCAGAACTCACATATCGTTGCAAACCGTAGCTCTCCATGGCTTGATATATCCTGTGGATCATCTGATTGTCATTCCTCGTGCGGAGAATTCTCTAGCATTAATGCGGCACCACTGCCTAGATTTACGGAGTGCGACAATCTCAAGGTAAGTTGGCTACATCTCGTCTTTTAACGATTATCGCTGATTAATACACTTAGAATTCGTTTTTGCCTGTCGAGCTTAGGATATGCATTCATCAAATGAACACGCTCAAGAAACCACCGGTGAGAATGTCAGTTTCTGACATGCTGTTGATGCTCAATTCCAACATCACAGGCGTGGATTAGCCGGAGATATCACGAATTCATCCGCAAAAAGCAGAAGCTGTCCACATCCAGAACATCAGAGGGACCCCAGAATGCGACTTGCGCAACTCGCGGCCGCCAGTTCTTCAAGAGCGCCTTTCATCCTTCGTCTCGCTTACGAATGCACGTTCTCAAACCAACGTCACATCGACTCTCGCCGCCGCCACCGCCTCTAGCTTGGTCATGTGCCAAAATAACACGATCGAGCTCAAAGACGAAGAAACGTCAGAGGATGACAAAACGGTCGATGAGAGAATTGAAGGCGCGCCTCGACTCGATGGATATTGACTCTTGGTACTAAATCACAGACGCGCCTTTTCCGGTACAGCCTCCCGTCGTTTTCTCCGTCGTAAGCCTTTTCTTTTTTCTGTCACAGCCTTTCATCACCAATGAATATATGTAATGATTAAGTAAAACCTTTGAAAAATTCTGCGCCTCGGAGATATTTGTTGCTAGAATTTAATCGGTATCACCTTTCCATAGTACGTCTGGAAGCACAAGAAAGTTCAAAGCGTAGAACGCTTATCCGCGCACGTTCTCGGTGGTTTGTGAGTTGGACTTGCCCTTCATTTATAGCAGTGCTTGGTTGACATCCTTGACAGTACGTCTCAAGTCCTTATTTAAGTTGTGGCCAGTGTCAGACTGCATTCTCCCTGCCCACGGGAAAACGTCGAGTACTTCAACGTCCAAGACCTCGGTGCCCGGATCACGACTTGCGAGACCCTCCAGGCCCAGGGTCTGTTGAACTTTGATTTGAAACGACCTGTGCGGTACAAGGTCAGGGTTATACGACATCTAAGCATGCTACATCTTCTGTGCCATGACACTTGAATTTAACCGTCAGTCCGTCACCAATGGGTATAACATGATACCGAGACCGGATTGAGTTCACTATCTGTTCGCAGTTTCCCTGTTCTATATCCTACAACTTCTCCTGAACTCTCCAAGGATAGTAACAATAACATAATCAGTTGTGCTGGTCGACGTGTTCCTCCACTTTACTACAAGCGTCCTTTAAAGCGTTGGCGATCACATCGAAATCGGATATCTACCACACATGATGAACAACGACGGACGAAGAATAAGTGTGTGGTAACAAACCTCGTTCCAAATTTGCGCCGAGCATCTAACCCACCACTTCTCGTTGTGTTTAAATGGTGCGGCAAAGGTCTGCCATTGGAGTATCAAGGTATTGTTAAAGATCTGCAAGATCTCATCGGTCGACTCGACGTCACCAGAGAGGGGCAGCTCCACATTGACCTATGTTAACGCATCGAATGAGCATCGTGGGGCGAGCCGTTGTCTACTGACCATGTTCAATGTGAATTCGCCATCTGGATCCATGACGTCAGTACCTAGGCGTTCTGCTAGGCGTTTGCCTCCTGCGATGGCGAGTGCGTGGGTATATGCGTTGATCTTGTGCTCTCCACCCAACCATTCTCTAAAGTCGATTGCTGTGCGCGAATATCAGGGACAAGATTCACTGAATAACCACCAAAGTGTTGACCTGCACCGATGCTCAAGTGAGGAACATAATCGATGGTTCCGGTCCCTAGAGCAAGTCAAGAACGAAGAGATACAAGTCAAGACAGAGTAACGGACATTCAAAGAGTTTGACAAAGTCTTGAGGACCTTGGTAATCGCTGTCGTGGGGAGAGTGATAGGTGACCGGTGTGGGAATGGACGACTTGATAAGATGCTGATTTCTGATTCCGTCAGGTTGAGCCATTCAGAAACCCATCAAGTTTGAGAAACAAATCAAACCTCTTTGGAACATAAAGAATAGCACTTCCCCTCTTCGAATAAAGCCATTTGTGACAATTCTTTGGGAACGGAGGTCTCGTCATGATAGCCCACCAGAAACGCAGGAGGACATACGGAGACCCAAAAGTCGGGCTGTGCTTCAGAGAGGTTGATGTCCAGCTCTTGACCAATCGAGTGTGCACCATCTATGACGCTGATGACCCCTGCCTTTCGGCAAATTGCTACCATCTCTTTCCAGGGAAGCGAAGCCCCCGGGTTACCAACTATGCTATCAATGAGCGCGACGATCTTCCTTTCTCCTGTAGCGTCGCTGGTCTTTGTCAGCTGCTTGATATGCTCCTCGAAGTCTTGGATGATTTTCGCACGGCTCGTTGGGAATTGAAGGTTGAATGTCGACAACATGGGGTGAGGCGGGATATCCGCGAGGTACTTGAGCGTTTGGTACACGGAACCATACGTTGTCGTCGCTAAGTAGGAAAATGAGGCTACGAAACAACGTTACATGCCTGGTGCTCGCACCTCCGATCAGGATGTCTCCTTCTTTGAAGATGAAATTGCGCAGGATGGTCGCGAGGCCATGCGAGGTATTGCCCACGATGACGCATTCATCGGTTTCTGCCCCAATGAGCTTGGCAACACGTTCTCGGACGCGGTTCCAATAGTGAATACAGTCGATTCTTATGAACTTGTCCGGATTGGACTCCACTTCATCAGTCAGCTCGTCGCAGAAAGCACGGACAGGAAGTGGCAGCGACCCATAGGAACCTGTGAATGGTTGATGCAACGAGCCTTGACGAGCGCAGAGCGGTTACGTACCGTGGTTTAAGTTGACGTAGTTGGGGTTAAAACCAAACAATGCAAGCGCATCATGTCCAAATGCTGGCGGCAGTGTTTTGTAAAGCTCAGTGGGACCCATGGATGGTCGGGATGGAGATTTTGTGGCAGTCATGGTTGCTGGTCGGGGTTCCGGCTAACGTCTTGAAAGTCAACCTAGCGTTATCTCGAGTAGCGATTGACCACAGTCCCGGTCCGAAACCCGATCGTAGTATCGCTATCCTTGCAATCAGTAGATTGTACCGTGTGATTATCGCATCTGGGAAATACAGTGTTATCTCATCACAAATCATCTCTTTCTCTTATACCCCTTCAATGGCAGCCGCCTTCTTTTATGGAACGTTGATGCACCCGAGCATACTGAAGCGAGTAATCGGGCACGATGGGTCCTACCTCCAGATCAGACCAGCGCTATTGCTCGTAAGTCCAGGCCTCTCCGAGCCCGTAGGTCAAAAATCTCATACACGCGCGATGTGTAGGACTACACCAGGCACAAGACCAATGTAGACGAGCAGTATATCATTGTGGTACAACTCTATCACTCACACTCGATGAATTGTAGGGTGCAGATTATCCGGGTATAGTTCCCTACTCTCAAAGTCGAGTCATGTTCAGTCGGAATCTCGAGCCCGAGGAAAGATCTGTGAGAGGATCGATGGTGGTAGGACTTTCCGACAAAGATATGAGACTGTTGGACATTTTTGAGGGGGACGTGAGTACTAGACGATCGACTCGACAGCTAAAGAGGCTCACCATGATCATGGTAGGAATATACACGGGAATTGGTTCACGTCCACCCGCTGGGTCCCTCGATGTCCCTCGATAACGTAGAAGTGACTGGAGTGGTTCCCCCAATACCACCACCGAACGAACTAGAGATTGCGATAGAGGTGTTCACTTATGTTTGGTGTCGACCACTGTCCGAGCTGCAACCGAAGCTATGGTCGTTCAAGGAGTTCATCGAGGAGAGTGCATGGAAATGGATTGGTGCTGCGTCTCGAGACAGGGAGGACTACACAGAGGTTGACAGAAGACGTGATATGGAAGGGACCATTACTGTCCGTGCGGAAGCTTAGGTCATCATCATTCAAGTCATTAATGTTGCTGTACCACTCATCCCACAGGTTCTAGCGTTAAACTGTTCAGCGTGTATCCATCGAGTCCACGGATTGCTTACGGTCCATATATTTCTCATGACGCTGGGGAGTCTTGGGGCTTCGTCTCATGTCCAGCACACGTTTTTACCCCCATCATCATCCAGATGCACACAGTGCAACGCCAGACAGAAGAGGACACAAGGAACCTCGTCGTATGCATTGACGGTGGTGCGTTTGAGCGATTCGGCTGCAATGTAAACGTTCATTGTCTTGTTCTCAGAGCACCAATGTGGTGAAGGTGTTCGCCAAGATCGATCTGGAATCGATCCACCCAGAACAATTCGCATATTATGCTAGCGGAATCGCTACAGGCCCGAAACCGATGCCTATTTTCGGTCGAATGCAGAAAGCAGTGATAATAATTATCTATTTAGAGTCCATGCAGACACAAGACGTCGATATAACAGAGAAACGGGGTTAATTTAAAGAACATCGATAGTTTATGAAAGAGTAACCAATGTATGCACATTGTCGAGTCTTTCCAAAGAATGCACGTGTATTATCTGCCCGCCTTCCTAATAGCTGTCCGTGCGGAAGCATAGCCAAAAGCATATACACCCGAAGTACGACGCTGCCACCTGCTAACGTACTTTACGCCGCCGTGAATGACAATGTCCGCAGAAACACCACTGCTCTTGCCGACGCCCAATTCGGTCTCGAGGATACGCCAACGACGTAGAGGGCATCTCAACTGCCAGGACGTGTTCCGGCTGGTCCTCCCAGCATTGGTTGTCGCAGCCTTCCTGCTGTTCGTTCTCACCCTTGGCATCATCGACGAGACCACCCATCAGCTGCCTTGGAACAAGAAACCAGGTCGGTCGCCCTTATCCACACGCTGAAACGAGCTGATGAGTTGACATTCAAGACGTCGTGTTTCCAAACTTTTCTTACTACAAATACCTTCACACCCTTCCCCACACCCTCTTTCCCACTCGTACGTCCGACAATCCCACACTGAAGTTGGGTAGCTCATTGATACCCTCCCAGACTCAGATGACGACAAGCGTATCATCGCCATCGGAGACATTCATTCCATGAACCAATCGCTAAGGTTTGCCTTTTCGCGTCCCGTTCATCGTGCATTCCACTCACTCTTTACGCTCTCGTCTCTGTAGCGCATTGCTCGCCGAGATTTCATACGATCCACACTCAGATACCTTGATTCACCTGGGTGACATTGTCTCCAAGAATACAAAGTTATCGACAGATCCCCTCCTGACCTTCTTGTCGACGAACCATATTCTCGGCGTACGTGGCAACAATGACCAGAAAGTCATCGAATGGAGAGCCTGGATGCATTGGATCATATCTCTCCCGGGTGGTAAAGAATGGCTGGAGGAAATGGACTCGGTCTGGTCTCACATCGACGGGGACGCGGCATTCAACACTTGGGTCAAGAAGTCGCACAAGGCTTGGCAAGCATACGTGCCTGATGGCTGGAAGCTCCAAGGAAACCATTACAGGGCCGCACGTGACATGTCGCTAAAGCACTACGACTACCTTCGCTCTCTACCTCTTGTCCTCTACGCGCCGACAGCTCACACATTCTTTGTCCATGCCGGGTTGCTAGCAGCCGATCCAACTCTCGAGGTTAGCGATCCCAGGCAGCCACTCTCCCATCTGCCCACTACAGCCAACCCCGAGGACGATGATCTCACCCTTCGACGTCTTCAGGAGCTGGCATTGCTCAATGAAATCACTCAGAATCAGGATCCCTGGGTTTTGATGAACATGCGAAGTCTCTCACAGAAGGGTAAAGTCAAGGATAGCAAGAACGGTATTCCATGGTCTGACCTGTGGAACGACGTGATGGACAGTTGTTCTGACTCGCCTGCGACGGAACTGTCCATGAATCTTTCTGGTTCGACGACGCCCACGTCCCCGAAGTGCTTCCCCTCGATGGTGATGTATGGTCATGCTGCAGCTCGAGGTCTTGATGTGAAGCGATGGTCAATCGGCCTTGACACGGGTTGTGTAAGTGATCCGATGATGTTGTTGTTCAACCTCTTGATGAAGGCTCCTCTCCAGGCATATGGTCGTCGGTTGACGGCTGTTGTTCTTGACGCAAAGTCACTCTTACCCCAGACCCATTCAGAGGCCTTGGGTACATTATTTCAGGATTCTTTGGTCCCGTACGGAGATGGAGGCACAGCCCAAATCATTAATGTAAAGTGTCACGCATAATCTGACCACCGTCTCCCACCTAGACATAGATTACTTCTGCTATCTTGTTGATACGACTGCGTCCTCGTAGGGTTTGTACATTCGCGAGCTAATTTACATTTAATCCTACAGTAGATAATTGTACATTTTCCTGACCGTTCATCCTAGAACGAAGCAAAGTGCTGATTGGTCTAACTCGCAGTACTTTCAAAGACTCGCTACACCAAATAGCCTTGGCTCCACGTCCTTGACACACCCATGTAACTAATTCTGTACCTCGGTGCCTTCGAGGGCCGTCTCGACGATGACCATAGGCGCCTCGAGCGTGATCAGATGAGAGGAACCCCACACCGTCTTTGCGATCACATGCGGGTATGGCTTCACGTCCTCCACCCTGGCGCATGGCGCCTTGGAAGGGTCAGCCGCAAGCAGCGTCACCCTGACGTTCTCCGGAACCGTCTCTAGTTGGTGTGCAAACGACCAAGGCACGTTTTGCTTGAAACAGCATCTCGTGAGCTCAGCGTACTGAACCCCCCACCACCCCCACCACAAAAAGGAAGCCACCAAGGATTCCAGGGAGTCAGGGACGTACGTCAAAAATGGCCTCCACGGCAGCCCCATCACACAAGCGCACGCTCAAGGCAACAAAGACGGCTTCCTCTATCGTCTTCAGCGCCGGGATCGCCTCGAGATAAGCTTCGGGGGTCTGTGGGTTCCTGAGGGTGTCACCGAAGCGCTTTCGGTAGTACGCCATCTGCTCGGGGGTCTGTTCGAGAGGCGGGTCGACGAGGACGACGTGGACGGGTCGGGTGGACTTGGACTTGAGGACGGGTAAGAGGGCAACGGCAACGACGCCCCCGAGCGACATTCCGACGATAATGTCAAAAGGACGATCGCGCGTCGCAAAGAGAGGTTCGAGTTCTTTCGCCAACGCAGCGATGGTGTAGTCAGTGCTACGTCTGGCATTGCCATGCCCCAACAAGTCGGGTGCCGTGACGAAGTAGCCTGCAATCCATATGAATCAGTGGGTGCATGTAGCGATGGGATTGTAAAAGTTGCCTCGAGACGCAAACTCCTGCGCGATGGCATGCCAAGTTTGCGATGAAGCCGTGATTCCGTGAATCAAGAGCACATGCTTGGTGGCAGTCGGATCACCCCAAGTCGAAGTACACAAGGCAGCCATGGCTGGTTCGCTCGTGCAGGGAACTAGACGACGTGGCCTGGGAAGACTCGGATCTTCGCAGTCAAAAATCGGAGGCAATCGAGACAGGATCATGAAAGAGAACAATGGTATTGACAACTAAATCTTGAACATGTGACACTATCTGTTTCTACGGACCGCATACCCGAAACTACAGGGTCAAACGAGGAACTGCAGATTAGTATCCTGAGGGAAGGAGTCGAGGTGTGCGTGTCAAATTTCTTTATTTATGAGAGTTCGAATTGAGACGACGACTTACGATGGGGTGGGAACACGAAAACTGGTGCATTCACATCAGCACGGGTCTCATCGGGATCTGTGGCTACGTACCTGTGGTTTTTGGTCGTATTTCTCCTTAAGAATCCACCTCATCTCAACGAGGAGTTGTTGGTAGCTCGGGTTTGGATTTTGTGCTATACAAATTCATCTTAGTGATTGGGAATTGATTCAATCTGGACAGCAACTTGCCAAGTGCTGTCAAAAACGCCTACCATCACAGGGGTCAGTAGGGAATGTGGTAAGCAAGTGTAGAGTACTTACATCACTCATGGCACCAGTGCTACGACCTCTAATTTGGGCATCAGCACTTGTCTGGTCGTCCTTGCAACCGCTCCAAGACATCTGGGTGTAAGGACAGTGAGCACTGTACAGGTAAGTGTACGGAGGAGGAAATGTCTTACCACGTCAGCAGCACACGTTCTTGTTGCCTTTGTGTATTCGCGAGCCTTCTGTGCTCTCCCAGAAGCGACGTCGAGAAGGTTCGTTACACCCTGAATCATACCGCCCATGTCCCTCGTCTCAAAAGAAACAAGAGTGGAGAGCAATCCCTTTGCTGCCACAGCCTTGACATTGGGTTCCTTGAGCTTGCCCTCCGTAGAATACTACGGGACAAGATCGGAAACATGTAGCAGCCGAACAGACGTCATCAACTTAGCAGCAGGTACGTACCGTATATGGGAGATCTAAGAACGGGATTTTCAATACAATATCACAGAGTATATTGGATTCGTACCGAGAGCCGAGCCAGAGTGGCATGCCTACCAAAATGTTGACACTGACGGAATGATTCAAATAAGAACTGCTTACATCAAAAATAGCTGTTAGGCGACAGCCAGGGGGGAGGTCGCGAACCATGATCATATGCATTTCCTATGGGAGCTTTAAGACACAAAATCATGGGATCTGACACTGCTGACAAACATCGTCCACGATATGAGATGTTCTCTTGAAGTCCACGGGATATATGACTGAGGAAGGATGTCAGGAATCAGAATTCCAGGAGACGAGGTGAATTGACTTGCCTTCGTCGTGTCCATCGTCCTCATCGCCATCCAGATCTTTAGTCTGTCCACCATGCCCCGAATCTGTCCAGGTCGCTGAGGAGCCCTACTCGAATCGCCGTCAAATAATGGTACATACAATGGAAGAAAAGGGAATCGTTTGGCTGAGCACCCCTCACAAGCCACTGCATTGCATCAATCTGACAAAATATTAGATCACCTGACATTAACCTAGAAACACAACGGACCATGTTCTGTCGGGTCGGTTGTTGACGGGGGTGTGAAGCATCGTCTGTGAGCATCACCATATCCTGCTCTCTGTAGCCATGCCCTATTCATATTGACATGATGCTGCTGGACGAAAAGGCTAATGAAGCAATCTCACCCAAGAGGAATTTCTTCATGCGATGCGCGTCTTCTATGCAGCCATTGAGTGCTTCGGGTTGGCCGTAATAGTTTATGCCGATCTGTCACAGGATGAGCGTTGGGACACGTACGGGATTGAGAATGGAATCGTACGAGTAATGCTTTCTTTTTACCGTTGCACTGCGAATATTGAAAGTAAGCAGGCTGCATCTGTCCACCCTGAGCTAGTTGGTGTTGATATGTTTGTTGCCCGGTGGGAGGCATAGGGGGAGGACCTGGATGCGCCTGATATCCCGGAGGACCGGATGGTGGAAGGTACCTCATGTGGCCGCCAGGAGGTCCCGGGGGCGGTGCATATGTTCCGGAGTGGGGATATCCCCTAGGCGGGGCATGTCCTGCGGAAGGATAAGGCGGCGGAGCGTATTGTGTGAACGGGCCTGGAGGAGCTGTAGCGTAACCACTGATAGATGAACATTCATTAACTCGGGTACATCAATCAAGTATCTCTGTAGATCAACTCACCCTCCTGGTGCTGGGCCTGGTTGTGTGGGATTGAGATTGCTGTTTGAGTGACCGTACCACATCTTCTGAGATCGTTGCAGTATGAGTTAGTAGTAGATAGAGTCGATGTGCGCTGCGCAATGTGCATGAAACTCCGAAGCGGCAGCTCAATCTATCGTTTGGCGCATTACACCGCAATTTATCCGAGGCCGAAGCTGTTGGCGACTTCCCCTTACGACCATTGTTCCTTGACACAGTCTACTGGGGGTACACTCGGGAAAACTCCACCTTACTCTGATATACTGATTGTCATTGGTGCCCCTCCACCGGCTGCACGAGCAATGGCGCGGGTGTGTACGACATCAGCATCTAAATTGTTCGACTGTACTCTAGACAAGGCTGTCTCTCAATTATCATCAATACTTTTCTCATCGTTGGCACAAGCGGCACGATTCATCCATCTTGCGAGGGTTCGGAAGCGATCCGATGGATCAATGCGATCGTGTGGGGTGATCGACCATGTGGGCTTGCATACCCGTTGTTCATTTTGACTGGGCGCCAACCACAGCCTCTGCGGTCTTGTCCCTCACGCCCCTCAAAAACTGTACCAAGTGCGTCCCTCCGGTTCCCGTTAATGGCGGCCGTCGCTCCTCCAAGCCCGTTTCTTCGGCTACCTTTGCCGCCCTTCTCTCCCGACTTGCTGGCCCGATGATGTATAACGCGACGATACGAATGTGTGCATCTCTAAACTGTTTGACGGCATTCACCGCGGCATCGTATGCCCCTACGAGCCCGGGCTCTCCACTCGTCACGAGGCTCCGTACGGGCCTGGGGTTAGCGGTGAGATGACGCAAAAAGTTGCGGTGATGCCTGGGCATGTAGATCTGCATACGGCGCAGTAACGTCCAACTCTCGTCCTGCGAACTGTCCAAGCCGAGAAAGGTATCGAGAGCGTGGATGAGCGCGCTCTGGCCAGCACTCGGCCCGGACAAGTCCGTGGGTGGTTCTATCTCTGGGTGTTCATCGAGTCCCTCGAACAGCCACTTTCTCTGCATCGGATCCGAATCCTCGCCACGGAACCAAGGTCGGATGGCATGATAGAAAAACTCGGGATCGCAGCCCTTTCGAACGTTGAGCAGGATGTTCGTCAGGTCGTCCACGACGAGGGCAAGTTGGTGGAGGTATCCCGTAATACGCCGGACAGCAATCTCGTCTCCGACAAACATTTCGTCCATTGTGGCGCGCATGAGTTCGAGGGCTTCCACACCCCTGATCTCGATGCGTGCAGAGGCAAGATAGAATTCCTGCTCGTCGTTTGTACCCGTAAAAAGGTCCTGACTGCGGATATTATCCAGCGCGGGTGGAGTTGTCACATTTGTGGGAGACTTGAGAGCCCAATTATAGAGGACGGTGTCAGAGTATGTCGCGACAGGTGGGAGCTGGAGGTGGGCCGCAACCTCTAGTAGGGGGATGGAAATATTAGGTGGTATACAAAGTTCAGCGTCGAGTGGGAGTGTATGGATATACATGTGTACGATGAAGGTGAGCACATGATGAGCTCGTCGAAGCAAGAGCTCTGACGCTGCAAGGGCTTTCGTTGAAAGCGCGGGTAACTGGGTGAAGTCAAGGTCCCCACGTACAAGACGAGTAGCGAGGAGGCAGGATAAGTAAAAAGTGTGACTGTGAGGAAGAGATGGCTCACGTTTTCCCGCATGCATTGTCTCCATGAAGCAGAATGTGCGATTTCGTCATTAGTTAAACCCGGTTTGACCGCAAGCTGCAGTTTCATCGACACGGCTTTGGCAAGGATCGTCTCCCAAGGCTCCCATTCGATGGGCAAACGGCTGATGGGGGGATCTGGGGGCATGAAGCCGGTTCGTGTATCGACATCGAAATCTTGAGCGGCAAGAGTTGTTGTATCAACAAAGCCGTCGACGCCCGCGACGACGTCTGGACGGGACTGGTTAAGAAAATGAGCGGGAGGGAGTGGTTCAGTGATAAGATGTGTCATCACGAAACGGAGTGACGTGACACGGAACGACCGTGACGTATCCGGTTGTGCAGGTTTACTCCGTCATGCACGATTCCGTCGCGTACAGACTCCCGGTCGAGTCCGCTCGCGAGCATATAAACCCGAGCTTTCCACATTTCTCTTCACCATCGTATCTCTAGCATGGACGCAGCTCTGGACGAACCTAGTATGGTCGCATACGGCCTGTCTCAGTACCTGCTCGACCGTACCAACATACACGACACTATCGCACGTTTGGTGGGTCGTTGTCTTGCATTGGTCTCGGAAAATATTCGTGACAAGCTGCAATAGTCGGCGTATTCAGATTGCAGGGATTTTGAACGCCTTGGGAAGGAAGTCTTTGCCTCCTCTGGGGTTACAATGGACAACTCGCTCATCACGAGCGAAGAGCCTCAAAGTAAGACTGTCGTTTTCAACTGTCGCCGCTCACCAGGGTGACACTATCTCAAGGCAGGCCAGCTGAAGAAGAGGTCGAATCTTGCGCAAAGTATCTTGAACGATTCACGGCAGCGCAACACGTCATGACGTACGTCCACGTATCACCACCTCTCGTCCGACTGAGCCTGTTACAGTGGTATTCTGGTCAACCTGCCACAACCTGCCACAACATGGAACATTGCTACGCCGAACAAAGCGACTGCATCTGCTAACGCATTGGTCACCTTCCGGCGTGATCGTGCACGTGGGGAAACTATCGCCCAGCATGGAGTGAGAATACCTGTCAGCTGATGCGCCGCTGCGTTCTGACGCATTTTTTCACCAGAGCTATTACACGTTTGACCTAATACGACAGACAGGCGTGGACCCAGGGTCAAACCCCTGGCGAATCTCGCACATGAAAGCCCATCCCTTTTGGTTTAGAGGAAACATGGACGTGATGAATTGCCAGTGATCCAAACCATGCTAGTGTCTATTGTATGTGGACAGTGATAGGACAAAGAAAGGTCTTTTCTGTATGCAACCGTGTGATGTGGATCCTACTAGAATTCGATTTGTCCAATTCAACCAGAGTAAACAAGCGGCGTGGCTTCAGGGAAAAGCGCCATTCTTTGATTGGCATCCACGAGGGCACCTCGTTTCCCGTGAGTGGCGTAATCGCGCAGTCTTGCTTCGACATATCTCACGGCGTGGTCGTGCGCGTGTCCTACATGATCTCACCCGTGTAACGAACCACCGGGCGAATCGTTGGCGACCACGACAAGGCAGCCTGTAGCCAAGTGAGTGCCGAACACTAGCGTTGAATTACTTACCTAGATGGGATTCGGATGGCAGTGGTAGGACGAACACTGATAAAGTACATAACAGTGTCGCTACATTTGGCAGCCTCGTGTTTTATGCCAGCTACGTTGTGCAGCCATCCCTTGTCCTGATAATCATCCGGGGTTCAGTTCTAATTTTGTCCCAGGTTCTCATCTTCCCCCTCTCTCCCACTGCATCCCTACAAGGCAGTTTCGCCGCTGGCGGGCGTCTCACCACCTCGTCCCATGTCTTCCACAGCTATCGGCACATTCACCTGTTGGGATGGCTACGACGGGTATGAACTGGTGGAGAAGCCCTCCTGTCCTCCCCGTCGTTCTAGACTCGCATCTACGTCGCGTTTGCCCTCCTTCCCGCGACAGAGTGCCGAGCGCGGCAGTGAGCGCCCGCAAACGTCGAGACAGACCACTGGTCCAGCCCCACACGACCATACCTCCCTCGATCAACTATGGAACACCTTGCGGGAGAAGAAGCAAGCTGCGGAGGCCAAGCTTCCCCTCAAGGTCAAATCTCTCGAGCCACCCCAGCCTGGATCCAGCGCCGGGTCACGTCCCACCCCAGAACAGCATGCCATGCCTAGGAAGCCAACCCCACCCAAACTGAAGCGAAAGAAATCCACGTACGCCACTGCACCGCTTGCATCAGTCACTTGTCTTGATCCTTGTCATCGTGTTTCAGGGATTGCGTTTCATTTCGAGAGTCACGTTCAGGTCGTACTGTACGTATATCCGTTCTTTTGGTTCATGTTCCCCGTGATGAATCCCTTCTTATCCCCGCACAGATCACCGCGACCTTTGACTTGCCCGGCATAAAGAAGGAACATGCACATGTTAGTTTCCGTTGGAATCACCTCGTGGTAACGTGGCAGACGGTCAAGATCACCGAAAAGGAGGAAGATGGAAGACTCGTTAGAGAGCGAGAGGAGAAGAAGTATACCCGGACCATTCCTCTACCAGAAGGGACGAAAGTAAGTGAGCTCCTCTTTCCCCCCATCACACGAGGCTGATTGCAAAAATCTGTTAGTTTGAGGAGATCCGCGCAGTCATGGACGTTCGTCATCTTATCCTCAACTACCCCAATATGCGTACGGTCCGTGTCGAACCCCGGCCTCGGTTACCCCGACAGGCTGAGCGTCGTATCGAACCCACCGTCGTCTCTGACGGTGACATTAAATCTAGCGATGAATTTGAGTATGCGTCGTACCTCAAGTCTACGGATCGTTCATCACACGAAGAAGTCACTGAAATCACAGATGTCTCAGAGTATTAGAAACGACAATTACTTCTTTCCGTCGGTCGCTTTCTGTTGCAGTTGTCTCGGTACTCACATCCTGAGAGTGTTGTTTTACTACAGTCGTTCGCGTTGTAACTGCGGGCGAAGCTTATTTATATTTCATGCAATGGGGACTAACCAGTGACCACAGCAGATGTACTTGTTTCCATGACGATCATATGTATGCCTTGGAATCACGATAGCATGATATCAAGGGCCACGACCCAACGCTAGGGAAACCACTAGGACAATCGTCTCATACACGATACCAGCGAAACACAGTGTTACATATCGTCCACACCCCATTCATAGCTTGCTGTATCTGTCCGTTTTCTCTCGTTTATACGCTGGAACCACTTCTTCTCGAAGCCATTTCCACGATCTGAAACATGGATCAGCGAATCATCAAGGCCGTGAAGGTTTAACCTTACCTACGCCATCCCATCTGTAACCTGGTTTTATGCCAAAGCGATTAGGTGGTGGTGGTGGACCACGATACTCTGGTTTTCTAGGACCCTTGGATTTTTTCTGCAAAAGAGAAGAATCAGATAACCAAGTCGGTAAGATCTCGCACAGTTGGGCTCACCATCAAGAAAGCGGCAGCAGGATCGTTCCATATCTCTCGCGCCTTGAGTTCTTCGTTGAGTTCCCTGTCGTCTGCATGCCGCGAGAACGGCAAGGATTTGTTCTTCTCCAGTTGTGATTTGCGTTTCTCTTGTTCCTCTCGTTGTACCAGTCCCTTGCCCCACTCCATCTTCAGTGCTTCCTTTTCCTCTTTTTCTCTTTTCTTGCGTGCAGCCTCGGCTCGGGCGAGTTTCATGTCGATCTTGCGACCGGATACATCACGGTATACAGTCTCCTGCGCGGCCTCCAGCGCCTCTTGCGCCGTCTCTTCCTGTTTGACATGGGACTTTGTTTGCTACAACTCGGGTGTCAGCGACCGTCTCATACGCACAAGCAAGCGCGTTCCATACCTTTCGCAGTTCCTCCGCGCGGATCAACCCGCCTTTGAAAGGCCGTTGGTCCTCCATGAGAGTCGGCCGTTCGTCCGGCGGAGGTGGACTCTTTTCCCGCTGGACACCCTCCTGCACCGTCATCCACCCCGAACGACCGTCCGTTTTCCGTTTCTTAAAGCTCCGGTCGCTCGCCACGGCTGCTTCGGCCACGTCCATGTCGTCTTCTCGTGCCGCCTCGTCGCCAAAGCCAGCATCCTCGTCGACGAACATGGATGGACCTGCGGTTGCATTGCTAGCGGCTTTGCGTTTCTTCTTTTTGGGAGCGGTTCGGGCGATGATTGCCTCGGCCTTGGGCCCTGACATGTATTTCTCCGCGAGATAGGCATGCATGGTTGGGGGAGTAGTACAACGAAGGAACGAGTCAATGGTAGCATCATGTATTACGTAAGCTAAGAATACAGAAATTTGTAATATGGTGTGTCAGAGGTTGCACGACAACAGCCAACAATGGCCATAACTAAGCGCAGCAGGCATACTGCACGGATTGCTTCGCGTAACTACAACACGCGTCGCGGGCTAACAAGACAAGCACGTCTGATAAAACGGGGGAGCTGAACACGTAGCAAACCAAACCCATGGCAACTCACGGAAAGATGACAGAGTACGCAGCTTCTGCTTCTTGGAGCGGGACCAAGGGCAGCGGTACGCGTGCATGGGAAGGGTGATGTTGTTTGGGACCCGTGGTGTGTCCGTGGCGTCGTGTATGCGACACTGGGTCCTTGGACTCCCCACGACCAGGTTGAGTGGGCTCGATGGGCTTGGTCTGGCTAGATTCGACGGGACTCGCGAATTTGTTCACAGGCACGAATTTCAAAGGACGTCGTGAGTGCGACACGCCAGCATCATCCACCAAGGTATCGAGGGGATCGCCACCAGTTAAAACAGCAGCTCGGAACAAGGCATTCGCGATTCGACAAGACTCGCGCGGTCGCTTGGGGACTCTGGTGGCCTTTCGGACGCGCGTCGTTCCCCGCTCCGCTGGTCGACGGTGGGTGTATGCGCGGGACTTTCTCAGAGAAACCGAGCCAGGACCAGCCTGCTTGGTTCTCGGAGACGTTCGAACTCCTCGGCGGAGGAATTTTTCGACGGTGACCATGTTGTCAGTGGACGCTTTCGGACTCGTATGTTCAAGCTTCTGGGGGGACACGGGAGATGATGTTGCTGGTTCTGGTAGCGCAGCAATCTCTGGTATCAGTCTCGAATGGAGTCGGGCATCACTGGCTTGCTCGAGGGATACGACTGCCTCCGTTGCTCGAGCGTCGAGCGTCCGCAGCCTTTTGCGTTTTCTTATGAACTAGTGGGCATGAACGGACGATGACAGAGTGCCTGTGGGGTTAAATTACCACAAATTCGTCGGTGTCGCCGTTTTGCATGAGAAATGGTGTTCGATTAGTTCGTCGTTTCGAGAGGACTTAGCCGACAGCTTGGTAAGAACCAGTCAAAGCTAGCCCGTTGGTCCGTCGGAAGTACGCAGCCATTGGCCTACATACCTGATGCGTGTTGGGCCTGGTGACGGGCAGTGCGAACTGCGTATGTAAAGCTGGTTCGCTGTGGCGGTAGGAAACACATGGTCAATCGCACCATCCGCTGTGCCGCCCGCGAACGGTCTGCCGATGTCACTCACATCCCCTTATATTGTGGGTCTACATGCAACATGGACCAGACAAACGCACTCAGCACAACAGACAATGCAGCATCATGGTTCAAACCACAGTGTCGTTTGACTCTTCCTCTGACTATTCCCGGGGGATTGCAAGGTCATCTCTCCAGCGCTCTCACGCAGAAAACTAAGCGAAACGGCAGGTAGTATCCGTGATCACCTACGCTTTTCGCGGCGCGGCCTTCTTACCCGCCAGCGAGTCATCCTTGACCATTCATGACCAACCATCATTCCCGATATGCAGTGCCTCCTAGGGTATTTAAGCCAGGAGGGCTCAGCATACGCTTCAGTACCTCTTGCACTGCGAGACTAATATCCAACACTTGCTCTATTTCGATCTCAACATGCAAATCACTCCCACCGCTATCGTTGTTCTTGCTGCTGCCTTGGTCGGCGCAGTGCCCCAGCCCCGTCAAAACTGTCCAGAAGCTACTCAGTTTGGCGTGCTGAGCGTGTCCCCGACCACCGTCTCAGCTGGCGATGTAGGTTCTTGCTCTTGTAGACGAACTCTAGCTGACGATGATAGCACATCAGACCTTGACGGTGACTGCTGACTTTAGCTGTGCCATCAGCACCTTTGGTCACATCCCCCAATACACCGACTACTATATCGAAGTCCCCGTCAATAACAACGGCCACGAGCCCCCCATCCTCCTAGCCCGTCGTACCCTTGCGTCCGGCAGCACCTCGGACTCGTTTACCGTACAAGTACGTCGTCTGGCGCATGGCAAATCAGAACCTTTGTCTAACATTTTCATTTTCTCAGGTCCCTGACGCGAATTACTTTGCCGGCGCTGGTTACGAGGTAATATTGGATACTACCTTCCCCATCGATGGCACCAATGGTATTCCGTACTCTGTCGTGGGTGGTACTGAGGCCTCGATCACCATCAACGTTTAAGCAGATCCGTTTTTGTGTTTGCCGCACCGGTGTTGATTTGGGTAATCCACGTTTTGGGTATGGACCTGTTAGCACTGCGATTTTGATACCCGCTTCTTTGGTGTAATTTTTAGTACAAGCGGACAATCTATGAATAGATACATACATACGTCTGATTGTGCACCGCAGGGTGGATAATTGTGTCGATCAGGATCCTGACGTTCGTCTTGGCACGGTCTGGTGTACTCACTCGCAGCCTCCGACTAGTATGTCGTCAACGCCAGCTATGCAGTGGGCCCACCAGCGTCCCTTACTAGTGATCTCGTTGGTGGCACCTAAGGCTGGGATTGACATCACTTTCTACTAGGTATCTCAGGTACTATCATGTGCAATGCCCAGTAGTAATACTCTGATGTTACACATCTATAGGAACAACACATCTACTCCCCGGTGATCCATGAAGATGCTCTTCTCACAAATCCGGTCCCGAGGTAATTTGTAACGTCGCCAACTCAACCTTCAACTTTTTCAGCTCCAACACCGCAGCGTCGATGGCATCTTTCGCCGCCTTGCTCTCCTTGAGTGCGCGAACGTGGTTGCCCTGTTCGAGGATCTTGGCTGCTAGAGCAATTGCCTCCGGCGATTTCGGCCCGTCCACGACGGCGTCCGCTTTTCCGTCGGGGTTGGTAGCTTTCTTGCCTTTGCGTCTCGGAGCACCGACTCCCTCCTTCTGACCCTCATTCCCACTAAACTTGGCCTTCCATATATGCTCCATCTTCTCGTCGATATTCTTAAACAGATGATCCGGCTTCCCGATCCGATGGTCCGCCAAGATATCCGTCGAAAGCACCTCTGGAACAGTCCGTGCGGGTGCATTGAGCTGCTGTAAAATAGCCTCCGACGTCGTAGGCATGAACGGATAGATCAACACGGACAACACGTAGATCAAGTTTACTGCACGCGAGACGACTTGAGCGCAGCGTTTGGGGTTTTCCGTCATCAATGCCTTGTTGAGTCCAGAGGCTTGCAGATAACCATTGCCGCGGATAGAGATGAGCATGACGGTCTGTAGGCCGAGGCGAAGCTTCACGCTCTCCATCGCGTCTATGTATTCCTTGAGGAGATTGTTGACATCAGAGATGAACTCGCCGTCAAGGGGATCGTTAGGGGACAGTGGTCCTGCGCCATCGCCACTCTCAGGAATGACACCGTCGTACTGTGCTGCTACGAATTTCAGAGTGCGGTTGACAAAGTTTCCGAAGCTACCGAGGTGTTAGTAGGATGCACTGCACAAGACGGGAAGAAATATTCACTTCTTGAGTAAGACGTTGTTATTAGCCGTGATCTGAACAGACAATAAGTAATACATAAAGCTCAGATGAGAAACCACGACTTACGCAGTCTGCCCACGAAAACATCGCATCTGCAGTTTCAGGTCGCGTAGCAAGCAGGTAATACCGCCAGACTGACGCTGGAATACCAGTCTCCTTTGCCGCAGGTCCAAATACTCCACGACCCTTGCTCTTTGAGAATTTCCCCCCCTCATAATTGAGGTATTCTAGGACGGTTTTGTCGATTACTCGGGACCAAGATTAAAAATAGACTCACCTGTTGTCGATATGTGATGAAGCGTCGTCCATCTTCTGCCATCAGCGAGAAGCATGGCAGGGAAATAGATAGTATGGAAGTAAACGTTGTCTTTGCCCATGAACTGATATAACTTGACATTGTCAGGGTTGAGCCACCACCGTTGCCAGTCAGATGTATAGTTGGCGGTTATGCTTGGGTAACCGATCACAGCGTCGAACTAGCAGACCTATATTTAGCCAGCATGAATGATCACCTTCAACAACAGTACGGACCCATACGTCTTGAAGCACTGTCAATATTCTGTATGCACTACACACGTGTAGCACTCACAAAGAACTTTGCCTTCCATCTCCTGGTCGTCCTCTCTTCCAAGTGGTGGGATGGGCACACCCCATGTTAGATCTCGAGTAACGGGCGTGGGACGCAAGCCACCCCTCAGACGTGCGTCAACAATCTCTCCTTCAGCGTTAATCGTTGCATTAGGCGACCATTTGCCGTTCTTGTACGACGCTTTAATCCATTCTTCCGTCTGAGGTTGTGCTTTGTCGAGCCTGAAATACATGTGAGAGGAGGAGCGGGCGGTCACTTTATGAGTTCTGTCTATGAGACATCGGGGTTCAAGAAGGTCTATGGCGTCAAGAGTACGGGCGCAACTGTCACACTGGTCTCCTCGAGCGTCCTACGAGGGTGAGTGAACGCGATCTCAGCATTGAACGCGTGAGATTACTCACGGGAAAACCGCAATGTGGACATATGCCTTCGACATATCGATCGGCCAAAAACCTACATATTAGTTGGGACAGGATGAAGAGTTGGATACCCTGACTTACTTTTGACAACCTTCACAGTAAGTCTGATCTCTCATTTGCTTTTCGAGATAATCATGCTCGCCAAGATTGAGGTATATTGATTGGCATATCCTGACAAACAAATCAGTTGACGTGAGTAGGAGAGGGAAGTGATTTACTCAGTATGCTGAGGAGTGGAAGTACGTCCAAAGAGGTCAAACCTGTTCAGAGGTCAGAACGAGAAGGAAGAAACCAAAGGAAAGCGACTTGCCCGATGTCAAACCATTCATAAGTCTCCTTGTGCAATGCATGATATTTATCACAAAGTTGCCTAGGTGTAACGCCCTCCTTTAGTGCCGCTGTTTCAGTTGCTGTTCCATATTCATCTGTTCCACAGATATAAAGAGTTCGGCGATTGCGAGTTCCTGCAATCAAGTTGAGGTATGGACTAGTGCACTAGGTAGTGTGCGCTCACGGCTATATCTGTTGTAATTGGGGCTTGTCGGACTGGCGAGCCCATGGAATCGCAATCTGCTGCACGGTAGGCTTACCTACTAAACACGTCGGCACTGAGAACGCTTCCGATAATATTTCCTGTTCAGAATGTGAGAAAGAAGTTGATCACGCGAGCGGAAAGGCGGACGGACGGACCTAGGTGGGGAACATTGTTACAGTAAGGCAATGCAGAGGTAATCAATATGTTTGTTTCTCCGTCCTTGGGTAATCTAGCCCATACTGTCAGAGGGTCCGATGGTAGGTTGCAGGAGTCGTCCTTACATTGCGGATCGTCCAGGATCTGGGATCAGTCTGAGGACTTGTTCTCTAACTGTCTGTGCCATTGTGGATGCTTGAAATCCCGAGTCAAAGGGTCTTTTTTATGATCGAGGACAATGACTCGGATAACAACGATTACTAATCAGTTAATTTACGCGATACGCCAGGCCATAGGCTCTGCTTCTGCTTCTACCACTGGCACACACCAAGTTGTCTTGCGTGGCAGTCCTAGCACAAGTAATTTCATTTGTCGCCGTGTCTTTCGATGCCACGTCCTTTCGATGCAATACAGGTCGGTCTTTAAGGGTTCCAAGAATAGCTTGGTCAGTCAGGTCGTCCGTGTCACCCATTTATAGAGCAGACCACTCCCACCAACGCTCCACTGGTCAGCCCTCGATCGAGTCCTATGTTGATCTCGGAGATTCCAACCCAAGATTCCTTTGACGAATCTTCGGACGTGCGATGTTCCATTATCCTAGGTACGTCGTTCTAACGAGACTGACGATCTCATCGTCCAGATAAGATATTCCACATCATGGCTGTGTGGCCACCAAGTGTACGTAACTCTCAGACTCTTACTAATTTCGGCTCGTGTGTGTCGCATGCTTCCGCACTTATAAGGTCGCGTAATTCTCGGGGCGTCCGCTCGCCATGCCTTCAAACTCGTAGTTGTTCCGAGTCCAATGCAGCTAGACAGAATCATCACAGACCCCATCATCTCTACAGAGAACACTGCCTTCTCTCCATCCCACTCCCGGCCCCCTGTAGAGCATCTCCCTCTCGCCTCTGAAGTTGCCTTGCCATCGGAACGGGACCCTCTCGTGGGGGCTCCTAGACCCAAGAAACCGTTCTACCGTGCTCGCCCATTATGGTATCATTCTGCATCCCAAACCCGTTGCTTGAACTGACCCAGATGCAGGCTGGTTCCGTTTGCATTGACAGCCTCTGTTACAGTGAGTCAAATCCCGTGTTCAAGTGTCGTGTCTCACTCATTTGTATTCATACAGCGCGGAATGACGCTGGCGTCACGTGTCGAAGTGTTCACTGAGCTCTCATGCAGACAACTCCACAATCCCTACAACCACACTTCTATCCCGGACGTGCGGGGTGATGCCACCTCTGTTTACCACCAAGTCGACACCGGTCCAAGCTTCCCTCCTCTATATCTACTATCTGTACCGCCACCCGCACGATCTTTGGGGGAGTCCGAAGGTGACGGCGTGGGTGAAGGTGACGATCCTCGCATCATTCCTGGCAAGGAATGCGTTTCAGATCCTGCCGTGCAAGCAGAGGCCGCCAGACTTCAGACTATCATGACGACCACCATGGGTACACTTTCCGCGCTCACCACGGGCTGGTGGGGTCACTTTGGGGAACGTTATGGCCGTACACGCGTCCTCGCGATATCCACACTCGGCTTGTTCCTCACGTATGTGCACACTGTTCCAATAATGATGTCAGTGGGTCTGAACACTGTTCAGTGATTTGGTCTTCATCCTTGTCTCCACACCTCGTAACCCCCTGGCTGCGCATTCCCACAAGCTTCTTATTTTAGCTCCCATCATCGAGGGCTCACTGGGAGGATGGTCATCGCTCACCGGTGCCAACACGGCCTACATTGCTGACTGCACGTCACCTGGTTCCCGTGCAACCATCTTTGCACGCTTCACCGGCGTGCTGTTCGTTGGCTTGGCACTCGGGCCAATAATAGGTGCTTGGCTAATCAGGAACCCCATACCATTTTTGAAGGTCGGGCAAGGTACACCTCCTGCTGCCCCCCGTGTTCCCATTTGGACTAATGCTTGGCTTGGATCCAGCCGATCACCCATTACAAAGTGTGAATTCCGTCTTCTGGGTTGCCATCTGCGGTTCTTTTGTAAATCTTCTGCTCGTGCTTTTCGTATTCCCGGAGTCCCTTCCTGCATCCCGTCGGGCGATGAACAGGAAGGGGAAGCATCGAGCGATAGAAGGTGATGAAATCGGAACCAGCGGTAAGCTATCTATTTCCTTATCTTATCACGCACTTAATTTATCTTCACCGTGGACAAAGGCAATCATACTTGGGTGGTCATGCGGGTTGTCAAGAGTTTCATTTCCCCCCTTTCTGTATTTTTGCCCACAGATGTTCCAGTTATCAGCTCAGTTGGAATGCCCGGCCAGCTACGTACACGCAAGGATTGGAGTCTGACTTTCCTCGCGTTGTCGCTCTTCGTCCACACCCTTGCTTCGGGCCTTTTCCAACTCAAGTATCTCTACGCTGAACATGTCTATGACTGGGCCGCAGAACAGTTGAGTTACTATATCTCATTTATGGGTGCTGTCCGCGCTTTCCATCTTCTCATTCTCCTTCCGTGTGAGTCATCGGATAACTCCGCAAGTTCTGCGACGTGTGCTGACGGAGACCACAGCTCTCCTGATTACATTCAAACCTGTTCGAGCCGCAGTGTCATCAGCAGTCTCGGCCAAGCCCAACCCAAATGGCGTCAAGGCGAAGCCCAAACCCACAAAGAAACACCTCTTTTCTGAAATCAGTTTCGACCTTCTTGTCGTACGGTGCTCGATGTTTGTCGACTTTTGCTCTCATGCACTTGTCGCTCTATCCCCGCTTCCGTCTAACAATGCTACATCCTCATGGCGGTCACAATTCATGTTTGTCGGGGCTACTTCATTGGCATGTGCCGGTGCTGGTGTCATGCCTGCCGCTCAAAGCCTGGCGCTGTGCACACTGCAGGGTCGCAAGATGACGGAGAAAGAGGCCACTGCGGGCGGTGCAGACACGGTCCCCGCAGAGCAGGACGTAGCACCCAAGTCGGGTAAACTATTCGGCGCAATGTCCGTCCTTCAAGCTGTTGGCCAAACCATCCTCGGGGTATGTTCCTATACTCGTTTGGAGTGCCCAGTTTTTTCTAATTCTATTCATTTAGCCCATCTTGTTCGGGGTGATATACAGCAACACGGTCGCCTCGTTCCCCAAGACCATCTTTGCAGTGGCTGGGTTCCTCGTCATAGTTGCCGTCTTTCTCACTGCGTTCGTCAGACCGGATGTCAGTCTGTCTATGCTCAGGAACGCTCAAAAGAAGCGGAAATACGCTGCGGCAACCAGGCAGAGAGTGGAAGAGAGGAGGGGTCGGTCGACAGTGAGGAAAGACCTCCGGGGCGGTTCAGCAAGTGCTTCTTACGGTGCTGTGAGATATAGCCCAAGCATCTCCAGCGCAAGCACAAGGGCTGGTACTTCTGGGCATGTGTGAGCGTCGAGTGACGCCCTAGATGACGAGTGACGACGTAAGGGGGTAAACATGCATATCCGTAATCATTAACTAACTTTGCTATCGATGTCTATACTATGGATCTAATGTACACCATGGAATACTTGCTGACCTCATCGCTTCATCGTATTGGCACGAGCGTTTGATATCACCAAGATCAGAGCAAGATGTTGTTGCAAGAAAGCCATGTACTACCACAAATAATAATCGACACTGATACCTGCCAATCCACGATATCACAACGGGGGGGACGACAGACATATTTATAGTTTGACATCCACCCAGCGCCGTTTTTCATCGAGAATTAGATCCACCGTAACCAGTGCTCGTTCTGAGAGCGCCCATGTCGCCCATGTCGGAAGGACCCTCCATTCTGTCAAAGCTCTCTCGCCGTCGCGTGGTCCTGGAACGCGTCCCCGAACGCTCCCAGTCATATGGAACCGACCTGCTACGATTGAGTAGACTACCTCCTAGCGCGCCTAGGGTAGCGCCAGACCAGAATCCAGGACGCCACCCGTCGGCGGAAGACGGGTTTTTGGTATAGGGCGGGGGAGGACCAGAGTAATCGCCGGGGAAGAGCCCACGACCGGGTCGTCCGTAGTCGTCCGAACCGGGGTAGGTCGGGGGAGGGACACGTTGAGTATTGCCCGTAGGAGGATACTTGCGGCGCAAGCAGGAATTGTACAAGATGATGGCCAGGACGGCGAACCAGACGAGCATGAACAGGATGCCGGAAGTGTCCAGGTCTGAAACCACCGCTCGGTAAGTCTGATGGGGGTGGGCGACAGGTGCGCCTGGGACGTACTTTTGAACCAGTTCGGTACCCCGAGCGAGGGCCAGTTCGAGGCATCGTCTCTTAGCGCATGAGGAAGCTGTACAAGGTGGTACTCGAGACAGCAAGATCCTGTATCGGAGCTTGTCAATATCACCTTGGGGAGCACTGTGACGATCCACCTTTCATCACATATGGGTCACCGGGACCGCTCCAACCCTCACACGAGACCTCCACTTTGCCAAACCGCAGCGAGGAAGGCAGATCCGCTTCGCACTGTTATGGACGTTGGTTCTCCAGGTCGAATATAAGAGGCTGTCACTTGCCTTCCAGTCGACATTGACGCCAGAGCCACCGATATTCCTACAACGCACAACCTCAGGCTGGTACATGGCGCAAGGTTTCCCAAGGCATACCAACTGAGCAATCGGGGTGGTTCTCCTAGCGGCGGTGAGGGAACCTTTGTGAAAAGTGATTGCGGGAATGTTTTCGAGAGCTATTCGGGACATGTTATGTGGGTGTTGACCTGCATCAATGTGACCAAGTTCAAGTCATTATTACTAATTATGGGACACGTCGTCACAATATTTTATGCAGGACACCCGGCACAGATCCCCCCACCACAACCCCAACAACTAGCAACCCCGATCCCGCATGTCCGCAGGACGAGCGAGACAATACTGACAACCCCCTCTCCAAGTACGAATCCACTGGCAATGACGATCAGACGAATATCTTGTCCGCCAGTCTTTGCAATCCTTCGGTGGTACCAGAACTCTATCAATCCGCCGATGAAGCGTGCCAACGAAAAGGACGGTGTGTTTAAGAATCCAATTGCAAACGCGACGCCGGATGGTATCCATCTGGCATATGGCCAGCATCGCTGGACAGCCATGAGCTTGACGCTCGCGACAGCCGAAAACAGCAGGGCGAATAGCAACATGAACCAGCCAGTGTTCTCTGGCAGTTGTCCATTTCCTGTTGGCATGTCAATAACAATGCAAGGTCGCAGGTCCCCTATAACTTACGAAGCAGACGCGCCAGGCTGAGCCACACGTATGCGGTCGGAGCCGGGAAAGAAGGACCAGGGATGCTGTATGCTCTCTGGTAAAGAGTATAGGCGGATGCAGACACTATAATAGACAACGATGACCCAATCAGTTGGCCATAGAACTGAGCTCTTGGCGAGGCACGAAGGAGGTGCCCAGTTTTCAGGTCTTGCATGAGATCCCCAGCTCTAGAACAATGCATCAGATGGGTAAATCCAGTGAGTGGAACGCACTGTTGTGCGCCTGCCTCGGCCACTCCGCCTGCGATTATGTTCGCCACAACATTTCCAGGTTGTATCCAGGCGAAAAGCAGTTGTGAGATTTTACCCAGTCCGCTCACGGGGTTTAAATCAGTCTCTCCTAGTGCTCGAACCCTAGTGGAAATCAGAAAGGAACATCGCTGGATGTACCACACATACCCCAAGATGCTCAGCAAACCTCCAACGGCGAATCCAATCAACGTGGCCCACGGCTTGATTCCCTCGTCCCCAAACACAACCCAAACCAGTAGAGTCCCTACTGTTACACTCGTTACCAGGCCGCTCAGAACCCATCGGGGTGGGACAAGCCTGTCGAGTGTCTCGGAATCATTATCTGCTTCTGGTGGTGCATTTCCAACTTTGTGAATGGAGAGTAGTATCTTGGCTATAGACGATTGGACGACTGGGAGGAGAGATACAAAAGAGTCTGCACACATGATCGCAAGGGAAATCCAAAGAATCCACCCTCTGGCACCCGTGGACATGTCGCCGACTGGTCCTGGTGCCCATCCTGCATGCTTGGAGAGCGGTGATAAAATTCCCCAACCAACAAGCATTCCCTACATAATTAGTTAGATGTCTAGGTCAATACAATTGTCAACAGATATATTACCAAGTTCATGCTCAAGGTCGTGGGGAAACCCATGATGATGCCTAGCTAACGTGAGCACTTGGAAAGTCTACATCCAATAATGATCACGTACCCTGGCCAACGTATGATAGACTAGGTGTGAATGACCACAACCATTCACGGGCGAGGTATTTTCCGAAGAGCGGGACAGAGAAAACTATAGGGAAAAAATATGCTGCGAGCTAAAGAGAAAAAAATGAGAGATGCTCAACGGTACACGAGGTGAGCTGACCGTCATGACTCCAGACACCAAGAAACTATAAATAAGATCCACCCAACCTTCCTTCTGGACAAGCTCGCGTTCGTCGATACCCTCCGTTTCATCTACAGTGTCCTGTGCGACTGTGCCAGCCTCATCGACGAGAGTAGTGTGACTGGCTGTGTCTTCCGTGTCGAGTGCTCTGTATCCGGAACGGCGGCGTAGAGATGTCTGTGGAGGTGGAAGCTCATGAAGGACGGAGATTAATTGTGCTGTTGCAGTTCCAGAAGGGAATGCAAGTTGCTCCTCGATGATCTGAGTAGTAGGTCAATACCGTCGACTACGAAACAGGAAGTATACGTACCACTTGTTTTCGGATGGGAGGTGACAAGAACACCCCAAAGAAAGCAATTGAACATGACCAACCAACAGCAGCTGCCCAAGAAAGGTAGATGGGTGGGCTTCCATCCAGTTCTTCGTCTAGGAGACCAAGAGCCGGAAGTATACCGACAAACCCAGCAGCCAAAGGCATCTAGCACGAATTACTGAACGTTGGTCGGGCGAGATCGAATGGTACTGGTAGAGACTCACGGTCCCTGTGGCGACGGCAGTCGTCTGCACCACAATAATCTCCTGAGGAGATAGTGGAGTTGGAAGGACCTTGGAGACCAAAAACCCCATGAGGGCGGATTGCAATGACATCCTTGTCTCATCACGTTGATAGCATCTCCGAGACTAGGAGAGAGAGACATACATGCTAATCCATCCTGTTTGAAGACCAAAATAGAGATTGGTAAAGCATAGCAAACAGCCGATGAGAAGTCCAATTGTCACTGCGGAGAACTGTGAATGGTTTTACTTCACCTTCAATCAACGTAAATGGAAGTCAGCGCACTGTGAACTCGGGCTGTTGATCTTCCTGGTCGTTATTGTGACAGAGACGCGCCCTCATGGAAAGCGCTTTAGACACAGCCAAGGTAAGTGGTATAGTTGCTTTACCTGATCCATTGTCCGAGAGGCATGATGTGACAGTGCCAACACTTGCCATCAAAGGCCAAGCACCCTCTGTGGCAGTGCCAATCCACGTGATCGTCATTAAGTAATGTGTGCCGGTATTGCCGTGTGTTAATCCAACACGGAATCCCCTTGTCCCTGCCACCGACAGCGACGACGACCAGCACGTCGAGCTCATCGTCGACGATAACGGAGACACCTCCACACACGTCCTCGCCGCTACTTTTCTTCGGTTTTATGGCTTGCAGCGCCACCTGACCTTCTAGTCGGTGTCTCTGATTTCGTCACTTCCAGCCGTGTTCGTCGCCATGGATGGCGTGGATCCCCCACACGAACCTGTCAATGCGCTCGCAGGCCCGTCTTCAATCACCCAGGATGCTCCCCTCATCTTTTTACCTCCCCCCACGGGTATGTTCCCGTTTCTCCGCACAAGACGCACTTGATCATCCTTCCGAATAGCTCCTTCCCAACCACAAGCTTTCCTCGCCAGCACCCAAGACCTGCTCGCCCGCTTCCGCCTGCATGCCGCATATGATAAGCATGTCCGCGTTTCTCTCGACCCATCGCCTTCCGCCCCCGCTCAGCTAAATCTCCCGCTCCCACCCGACCAAGATGAGAAGAAAAAGAAAAACTCTTACCGTCACCTCATCAAAAGTCTTCCCGGAAAGCACTCGATGAAAAAGGATGATTACCTGGTCACCATCATGCAGGTACCCCCGAAACAGCACATACCCATAGTCCAGTTCGATGTGAAAACGCAGAAGGAAGCTTTCACGGTCTCCGCTGAAGGACTAAAAGGGGTCTGTGCCATTTCACCTGGTTCACTTCAACTTTTCTTATTCTCGTTACAGTGGAATGTAGGTGCTCTCATAATCGAATCCGCACAAGCTCGGGAAGATCGCAAAAAGCGCGTCAGTATCACTTCTTCATCGCTTTGATCCCGACCACGTGTCTTATCATCTACCCAATCTTCACAGAAAGAGTTCAAAAAGCTTACCCGTGCTCAAGCACAGGGACTTACCCCAGGACCGTTACCTGGCACACCAACTGCTCTTCCCCAACCCCAATCTGCCCCTTCACATCCAACGATCCCATCCGCCCAACAACCACCTGGCACCTCGCAAATCTTACAGGCAAAGCCACGGGTCGCGCCTGTGACCATTCCTCCTCCAGGGTCAGTTGATCAGTCGACATCCACCCCTACCAGCGCTACGACACGTTCAGCTGTGCCAGCAACCGCACCGCCTCAACGCACCAATACCTCCATGCCCGGTAGAGGCCTGAAGCGTGAACTCGAGGATGGCGTAATACAGCCACCAACACCGACCTCACTCTCTCCTAATGTACCTATTGGAGTGGTGGGTGCTCGTGCTGGAGTGGGTAGCGTGCGACCACGTCCCATAAAGAAACAACGAATGGTACGTCATCCTATCTATCAGCCTCTTGACGTGATTTTCCCGCCGTATCCCCAATTCCATCCATCCCTGTGGTGGATCTGTGTAGAGCTCACGTCCTCCTGTGTAGGATATACAAGGCCAGTCCAGAGAGGTCCTCGTACAACAACCTACTCCACAAGGTTCATAGCCTCATCCGATCGTTTCATCTTTGTGATTCTCTCGACTTTCCATGTGGACCATCGTGACCTGGCAATGCCAGCAGGCTTACATTCGTCACACGCATTCCTACCACACCCCCCTACAGTTTTCATCTGTATGGCGGGGTTGGAACAACCAACGTCACATGCATTGTGACACTGCTTCTACTCATGCTGATAGAAGTCAACAAGTGAGATCTGAGGTTGGCGCCGCCCATGTACACCCAGCTGTTGTACAGTCGCTGTATCATTCGCTCTCACGCCTCTCATTCACCAACGACCATCATTTGTTTTATTAGTCTTTTTAGCATTGACAACCACTGCCGTGGACCCATCATGTGCCATTCTCATACATCACAAATTCCCCCTCGCATTCGCATACGCTTTCGAATTCACAGTCATGTCACTGATGGGATCCAATCATGCATTATCATTTATAACTATTTTCTTTTAATGATATACGTTCAAAGACGTGAGCATTGTACCTGAAGTATGATCTCCATGCCAACAGTTGGCCATAAGATTGTCGAAGACCGATGATCATATCAGAGCTGGAGCACATCACCGCATCCATCCATCCATCCCAAAATCCCTTGGTGCCGTTGGTCTTTGATGCCCTTTTCTCGACGCCCAGCAGTCGCACGAAGAGGTTGTAAAGCACGATGTTCTGGAACGGCGGAAGCACATAATCTTCCGTCTCGTGGCTTTCTTTTTGCAGATTCGTCCCGTCACGCTCTTAGTACAAGACCCTTGAGAAACGAAGACTACACGCATAGAATATGCGTCATTATCGTAGCTATGACTCTGTCGTGGGCCCATATCAGTCAAGAACGGGGCAAGGGACGAAAAGTACGTACCACATCAGGCTCCCATCCTCAACACGGACCGTTATTGCCCTGGGATTACCCAAATAGGCGCGAGACGAGGACTAGAAGAATGGTGGTACCGTTCCAGTATCCTTGGTGCCATCGCTATCGGGCTGGAGGTATGGTAGGTATATGTGTCTGTGGTGTACATGTCAAATTTCCTTGACTTCGATGCGAGGACAAGACAAGACAAGGCAGCGGCAACGTTGACACCAGGTTTAAACCAGTCTAAGAGGCTCATGGATTTCGAGTCCAGCCTGTCGATATCGTTGGTCACTGTGGGAAGTAAATGCACTGATAACCCACGACGTTGTACATGTAATTCATGCAGGCGCGTGGTGCCATGTGATTCGGCATACAAACCAGTCCTACAGTACGTTGGGTTGCCATTGTCAGTGAAAACGAGCCAGGAGCAAGAACCTGACACTGAACAAGGGCAAACAAACGCGGAAGAAAGGTAAGTCTGAGTGGCAGTTGTTTCGAGTTTTGAATCACTCACAATGTCTGGGCCTGCCAGTGAAATTCGATTGGTTAGTTACGTAGGAGCATTTATTCCCAAAGCGGACTGGAGGAAGAACATGATGGAGACTTTTATGACCGTCGTAATCTTGAAGAATCTGGAAAAAATATGTCTCGTGCTCGTGTATTCAGCGCGGATGTCTTGCTAATGCTCGTAAGGGCGGGAGCGAGCCCTCTAGCAAGTAGTCAGGTCTGAACAGAACATGGTGCCAACCGCGAATGATAAAGAGGCAGAGTCACATACCTAAGTCCATCAAAGAATACGAGTACAAGTCCTTCGAAAAAGATGGTACCATTGCATAACTCCGATGGCGCACTGGCAGATTCAAGACGTCGCGCCGGCGGCTAAGAAATATACCAAGAGAACGGAAAACAATGCAGTCGAAATGAGGACCGAGGGTACCCAACAACTTCAAGGACAATCCGTTTGCTTGACTGTTTTGTTGCATAGGCTAGCTGGTCGTGGAAAGCGAGTACTGGTATACCGTGAAAAACATGGACATGACAATCTCCGTCAACTAGGTACATGCGTGGTCCGAACCCACCTTGTCTTGTCTACGCATAATCAATACTTTGCAACAACCTCGTCTGCCGCTTCAACCAGCAGCTTCTCGGTCCTAGCCTCGCGCGACGAGTGTCCTGCATCAGGAACCATGTTCAGCTTGAACGACTTCGAGGGTTTTGCTTCCCATACTGTCTTAAGCGCCCAAGCGGTCGTCGCCTATAGGTGGTAGGCGGTCAGAACAACGAAAGGACTATACAGCGGCAGTGGAGAACATACAGGACAGACGACATCGTATCTTCCTTGTACGACAATCGTAGGTATTTGTCGGCTGCATATATGTGTCGGCAAATGTGAGGATGAGACAAAAGCTCTTCTACTTACATCTTGTCGATACTCTGTTCCTCTAAGAGCTGGCCAGCGCGCATAAACCCCTACCACATCTGGTCAGCGTTTCTCAAAAATAAAATAAAAACTTCAACAGACTTCGTTGACGAAATAGTGGTTTTCAATACGCGCAAAGGCACTATGCATGTCACAGTCAATAAAGAAACTCGCAAGTCATACTCGAGGAAGAACAAACAGTGCAAAGCTGTCTTCCTCTGCACGTCGAAGCATGTCTTCACTAACGTACAACTTAGAGGTGGCCATCCTATGCGTTAACAGGTTATGAACCATGTTGAAATCCAAAACTAGTTGTAAGAAAAGCACTCACTCCCATCTAGACCATGCTTTTGCCGCAAGTAGTCTTGTTCCCTCCTCCGGCGAGTTGAGTAGTGCATGGTACGCTGTCACCATATCGTGCCGCTTGGAAGCATCCACAGGTGTAAGGTAACGATCCCTGGAGCCATTTTCGAGGCAGGTGAACGAGTGAGTGAGTCGCAAAGGCCAACAGGAGAAAACACTTACCACTCTTCCGGGAAGAGATGGGAAGCGCCATCTTGATAGAAGAACCTGAGCTCACTGGACACGCTCGGTATACTCGAATGGAAGGAGATGCAAAGTCTGCGAACCTTTTCCGGAGGGTGAAGATACCACTGCATAACGGTGTAAGTAAGAATTATGGTTGGATAGAGTAGGGAAAGGAATTACCGCAAGACGAGGCTCCTCACCCTTGTCGGGTGCGTCTACGTTGTTCAAAGTAGGCATCATACCACACGCCAAACATCCATCGCACCTACCTGAGCGTATGCTAGCGCAAGCGTCGATCCCTACCAGCAAGTTTCACGAGTCAACCAGTCATTGGGCGAACAACGAGGGCATGAACGCATACCCAACTACCACCGAACACGTGCCATTTGTCAATCCCCAACTTTTCACGAAGACGCTCGATGTCCGCCACAAGGTCCCAAGTAGTGTTGAATTCGGTAGAAGCGCTCCTGTACTGCCGATCAATACATCGGGTCCTGATCCTGTAGGTCCATGAACCACAAACGGAATTGATTTGCCAGCACCACGCTGATCAAATAGGACGATCTAGTACGAGAATCAGTCTCCATGTAAAGCGGGGACAGGTACGCAGACCTTGTACTTTTCCGGATTGAAGAATTGCCTGTCCTTGGGATCTACTCCACCACCAGGGCCCCCATGAAGAAATACGACTAACGAGAGGATGTCAATGCTGAATGCATCACGCACGCAACACCATGCGACATACCTGGGACTCCGCTCTTGTTTCCGCTGACTTCATAGCTATAGTAAAGAGCGAGCACGATGTATAAGTGCAAGCAAAGTATGGGACACGTCGCGAGACGAACTAGAGCGAGTGGATGTATGTCGGCGATGCTTGCACCTCAAGTCTGCCTTTCTCAAATGGCTCGATTGGTGGATACATTGCGCTGCAGGATGTCGTGTATGATTAAGATCGTTGTGACCGTGGGTGGGGAGATATCGATGGGAACGGACGGTCTGCGATGGGAAATGAGACGCAGTGGAGTCGAGCGCCTCCCAAACCCAAGTCTGGACAAGGTCAACATGACTCTGTTAATTGGCAACTTTTTGAAGCTACCGGCCTTGAGGACTCTGACCACCCATTTTATGTAAATCATGACTTGAAACTAGTCCTTCAAGGCAGTGCGCACGACCAACTTTTGTACAGCGACTCGGACACAATCAATCATTACTGCAACCACCACCAAGTCTGGACACTGAGCGCTAGCACTTAACCCGTAACGAAGCACTAAGGCGAATAGTTACATTGGGGGTACAATCAGCGGGTGCAGCTGCAGTCTGAGTTCGGAGCGACTCGTCATGTCGAGCAGAACGTGCCACTCGCCTTTTAGGTGGTCACGACTCACCATGGCACTTCCCCTGCCAGATGAATTGGTCGAGTTGACTTTCAATCGCCTCGATGTCCCATCTCTTCTGAGATGCATGCAAGTGAGTTCGAATTCCATAGACAGTGTGCCGTGCACTGAGAATACTAACTCACGAAACAAGGTCTGCAAGTTATTCTGTTCCATCATCTCAGGAAGCGTCCATTTAGTCTACAAGATCGAGCTATTCGCGTCCTACATGGAAGATAACCAATACGCAGCCATGGACACTGTCAGCCGATTGAATCTCCTGCGAGAGTATCGTCGGAAGTGGAATGATATGGAGTGGTCATCATCAGGGTCCATTCCAATGGCCGATGGCCATTGCTGGGAGTTTTCAGGTGGCATACTCGCGCAGTCAACCCATGAAAACGCATTATCCCTCGTTCAACTACCGTGCAAACTCAAGGGCATCCCTGAAAAGAAGTGGTTTGTCCCATTCGATTTCAGAATCCGTGACTTCACGTTAGACAACTCTCAAGATCTCATAGTCTTACTTGAACTTGTTGGCACTTTGTGAGTGTCACTGTAATGTCCTCTATGTGCGTGGTCTTAGAACAGCTTCTGTGACCAGTCCAAACATGTCATGCAACATTCATTTACGAACTCTGTCTGGGGAACAGCATCCTCGCGTTGCTGTAGCACCGATAATATATGCATCTGCGAGTTTGCATCCCGACTTCTCCTTTCTGATACAGATTTGTGGCAATCGCATCGCTATCCTCTTTTATGATCAACTTGGCGCATCGCCTAAAAACTCTTTCCTCGTCTGGAATTGGCGAACCGGACAGCAGGAGCTTGTCAGTAACCTTCCTTGTTTGCTTGCCTCGTTATTGATTCTTTCCGTAATCAGTATATCCACACAGCAGACTTCAAATCCTATGCGTTCATGACAGAGGACCTAGTTCTAGCAGGAATCCTCACACCTGACTTGGAGCCCGCTTTGCAAGTGTTGAGGGTGACGGCATGCTCTGATCCATTGCCAATACATTCGCTGCAGGACATTTCCTGCGTATGTGAGTTGCAGTATCCGGACCTCCAGGGAAATGTGGAAAACTTCTTGATTCGATCGGAACCCACACCGACTTGGAAACCACCCGCTGGTTCAGGAGTTCCCTTCTATGGTTCTCGAAGGGACTTCATCTTCACCATTTCCTTACGAATCCTCTGGAATGAGACACAGGAGAGTACAGTCCTTTTCGTACCTCTATCCACTTTGCTCTCGGAAGTCGACCGCTCGCATGATACTCCGCGTCGAAGCGTCCCCTGGGATGCCTGGGGTCCAGATGGAACACGTATGGTTTTCAGAGAGCCATCGGAGACTTGGGTCTGCTATACCTACGGTATGAAATTCATCCTAGGTCTACGATGGAAAAACGGACATGTAGCGCGGGTTTACGATTTTGATCCTCACGCGGCAAGGAAACATGTCAAAACGAGTGTCGACTCCCCTATAATATGGAAGCGTCTTGCGCAAGAGTCGAAACCCAGTGGTCGATGTGTGAGTTTCGACGAACAAGTTATCACAGGGCTACCCGGGCGTGTCGCTATTATCATGCTCGAACATTCGAACGATGGTTGGGATGCTGCCATGATCGGAGAGGATCACATAGTGATGGTTCAGGTAAGATATTTACTGTGGAGGATTGTGAAACTCTAGTTGACTCGTTTCCCTTGCGTCGTCATAGCCTAATTCCTCCAAGTATGGTTATATGGCTATGTAAAGGTTGACATGGTGGATGTTTGTATGTGCCAAAATAAATATTCTGTCCTGAGACAGCGACTCCAATTACCCATGCGCCATATCATGCGAACAAGTTATTTGATGGTACGTTACCGAGACAACAAGTTTTCCTTCTTCGATCCAAGGGTGCGTGTGGTCCACGTCTATTCACCGAACCATAATGGCCATCCCCTTCCAGCATCCATCTTTCTATGTCATGGCGTGCTCAGTTCCCTCGGGCCTTATCACCCTTTTTTCAAGAAGCTAATAGTCACTAGTCAACGACAGTGGGTAAGGTGATGTCTGGGACATAGCCAGTTTATTTTCTTATTACTCGGTGTTGTCCGGGGTGTCCCTCCAGCCATGATGACTGTGCGTATTCCATAGCAATTTTCCACAGGTGATGGATCCTTATACTTTCCACAGGGGGCGGGCGGGGTGCCTCAAAAATGTTCATCAAGCTGACAACGAGGCCCTTTGCGGAGAATGCGGGGTATACCCTTGATGTTCTCCCCTCTCTTGGGTATCCAGTTCGCGGAGAAAATGGGTTGCAAGGTAGTCTTAGAGTGTGTCAGAGCGAAAAGCCTTCAAGGCAAGTTCTACGTTACTGAAGGTGTAGACGTACTGAGGAACTTCCACCCTCTCGACCACCTCTACGTGACTATTTGGTCCGTAGATCGTGTTCGAGACTCGTGTAGCATCTGACCGATATCTGGGGCGCTGCGATTTATCCCACGACGGTCGCCTTTGACGGCATGTCGTTTTCCAGCTCCCTGCTGGGGCTTTGAGCGCCAGGGTAGGCGTGAGTTTCTTTCCGTGGCAGAGCCCGAGCCGTCCAGTTTGACTGATTGACTCAAGGAGTGATGGAGCCCCTCGAAACCCTAAAACCGTATGCCCTGTTGCAATATCTCAAGCGTGTAACAACATACTGAAATATCATGCGTGTGTTATTCAGTGCATGAGATCAATCCCAACCTACCGATCGAATACAACTGTGCCTGGGCATGTTAAACCTTGCATGCGTCCAGCACTACCCATGGCACAGTTGAGTCCGTTACCTTGCATTTTTCACCCATGGCGCCCAGCTCTATCAGCCATCTTGATGCATGATTTCGCACTGCTATGGGGTAATGCCATCATTTACGCTCACCTCGACACCCTCAGTGGGACAATCTGAGAAGGCATACCATCCACACACTTTGAACAACAGTTGGCGGCGTCTTGTCATGCAGACCAGACCCGCTTGAGTAGTTGGGTGACTCCGAGAGATGGAACTACTACCTGGCACCCACCTGACCCGGCGCATGCCAGCATACCTGGACAGGGATTTCGCAAGGATTCGCCATTCGCCATTCATCGATCATCTACAATGTTAGTACGGGACAAACGGTTGCCACGCTCGAGTTACCTCGTACGCAGGGAGACTTGTGGCCGACACGCCGTACGCCACAGGGGCAACACATACTGCTGACAACTACCACTAAACTCGTTTCCAAGCGAGCAGCAGATCTAGGGAGTGACTCGTCTGCCCACTGGCACTAGCTGAGTGCCATAATATCTGAAGTCACGTGGTGACTCTTGAACCCGTGCTTCGTAATCGCTCGTCTAGACTCTAGAGCGGTCACCTAAAAGCTCTGTCCCGACTACCCACCCGAGTGTTCCCAAAGCCCGGGCCACACCGACTCTCAGCTGCTCTCCTTTCATTTAGTTCTCGGACCATGGAATTTCCTCTGCCATATGAATTGATCGGGTCTATTGTCGACCATCTTGATGTCCCGTCTCTTCTGAGATGCATGCAAGTGAGTTTGACTTTGGATCTCTCAGATGCGCTGTGAACTGACGAGATCGGTTCCCATGTATTCAATCGACGACTCGGAAACAAGGTCTGCAAGCTATTCTATTCCATCATCTCAGAAAACACCCACTTAATCTACAAGATCGAGTTGTTCGCATCCCACATGGATGATAATGGATATTCATCCATGGGAATTGTCGACCGCTTGAATCTCCTACAAGAGTATAATCGGAAGTGGAATGATCTGGAATGGACATCATCTGGATCCATTCCCATGACTGATGGTTGCTGGGAGCTTTCAGGTGGTATACTCGCGCAGGCGATACAAGGAAACACGTTATCTCTCGTTCAACTACCGTGCAAACTCAAGGACATTCCTGAAAGGAGGTGGTCTATCCCATTCGATTTCAGCATCCGTGACTTCACGTTAGACAACTCCCAAGATCTCGTTGTCTTGCTTGAACTGGTCGGAACCTTGTGAGTGTCGCTGTAAGCCCGATATTTGTGTATAACACCTTTTGTAACTAGTCCTCCGAACATGTCCTGCAACATTCATCTACGGACTCTTTCTGGGGAACAACATCCCCGTGCTGCTAGGACCCAGATAACTTATGCATCGACGAGTTTGCGGGCCACACTCTTCTTTATGATACAGATCTGTGGCGATCGTGTGGCTGTCCTCCTTTATGATCAACTCTTTTTTGAACTCGACAGATGGTCCACTTTCCTCGTCTGGAATTGGCGAACTGGACAGCAGGAGCTCGTCAGTAATTTATCTCCTGTTCGCTCACCCCACTGATGTCGATATCTTCCTATAACCAGTATGTTCAAACAGCAGGGATTACATCCTACGCCTTCATGACCGAGGATCTGATTCTGGCAACAATCATCAGGTCAAACTCGAAGCCCGCTTTGCAAATACTGAGGGCATCGGCACACGTTGGTCCTATTCGTTCATTGGAAGAAACCCCCTGCGTATGTGAATTGCAGCTCCCAAAGGTCCAGGGGGGTGTGGAGTGGCTCTTGGTTCGATCAGAACCCACACCGACTTGGAAACCACCCACTGGTTCAGGAGTTCCCTTCTATACTTCTCGGAAGGATTACATCTTCTCTGTTTCCATTCGTGCCTTTGTGGATGGGATGGAGAGGAACACCGTTCTCTTTCTACCCTTATCCACTCTCCTCCTGGAGGTTGAACGATCGCACGATGTACCACGCCGTGACGTCCCCTGGGATGCCTGGGGTCCAGACGGAACACGCATTGCTTCCGTGAGGCCATCGGAGACTTGGGTCTGCTATACCTATGGTATGAGATTTGTCCAGCATATACCGTGGAAAAATGGATATGCGGCGCAAGTTTACGATTTCAATCCCTATGCGGCGAGGAAGCATGTCAAAACGACTGTTGACTCTCCCATGCCGTGGAAGCATCTCGTAGACGGGTCAAAACATTTTGGTTGGTGTAAAGGTTTCTACAACCCGGAACAAGTCGTCACAAGACTACCCGGGCGTGTTGCTACTATCGTACTTGCGCATTCAGATGATAACCGGGATGCCGTTATTATGATCGGGGAAGACCACATTGTGATTGTACAGGTAGGTTACTTGAAATTGCGACGGACATGATGGCTAACCTTTTAATCCCGCTTTCATCATGGCAGCCTAATTCCGCCAGGTATACCTACATGGCTATGTAGAACTTGAATGTATCATTGGATTCTGGCTTTTGAAGCGGTTCTAGCTACGTATTCGTCACAAACATTTTTGAATTCGAATGGGTTAACTGACACCAGGTTACTGGGACAGGTTTCACCATTTTGATCTAAAGGTGCGTGTTCCAGTCCAGTGCATGTCATGTCCACTCACCCAAACAACAGAAAGTGACCAACCCTTGCTAGCGTCTGTCTTTCCAAGTTGTGAGTGTTCTCGGTCCGAGCTCATCGCAACCTTTCTCGGCGGAATATAGCCAACAACGGCAAATGAGGTGATGCCCGGGACATGAGTAACTGGCACGGTTTCCTCTGTCCGTTCGGATAGGCTTACGCCCGTGATCGCGGCCTCTGCTGCCGGTTGATGTATCTTGACAGTGCTTATTGTGCGGCACAAAAGGTTGGGGAACAATAATTCTATATTTTGGCCTGGACACAGACCACATCAATGACGAGGGAGTGTGGTACGTGTTTAACCGGAAACTTCACAATGGGGAAACCATTGTCTTCCGAGAACATGGCAACCGGTACAATGCCTTGATTACAATGATGAAAGGAACTGTAAAAGCACTTCCGACAAACTTGAAAGAACATAGTACCCTTTTCCATGAAGTTACTAGGATGGCATTTCTGACGGGACGGAGCGCCAACCACGTTCTAGGGTCAATCCAAAGGTTTACAACCACTGGCGAGGCGACCCTCTGGGCAAGGATGGTCGTGGGCCTCGACAAGGCCAATGAGGTGTCCAGGCAAGAATGGTGGATTTATCAACGCCTTTCTTCTCGGACTTGTCCTTATCTTTTTTTCTACTCTATTAGAGGTGAAAATGTTAGTTGAAGCATGACTCGATTGGCTTGCATGACATAAGTGTACTAGGATGGTAATCGGCGCAATTTACGTAATATTCCGCTTGCCCATGGTCGAGTCGGCCGACAGAGCTACTAGAACAAGACATCCAATCCGCCGCGGTCCGTACTACATGGCACATCCGAGTAGGTATATCCACGCCCCAAGTTGAACACTGGCCGTGATGGAGTTGCACGAGCAAATTCTATAGGGAACTTCGGACCACCTTTGCCACACGTGCCAGTGGTGGTCAGACGGACGCCACAGCTGAATGTTGTTCTAGTACGCACATGCCATACGGCTCCAGCACTATTCTGTAGTCCTTCTGTTCATAAAGGTTGGGGACAGTAGATCGAACAACAGTCGCCATTTACCTCGTACGCAAGGTAACTTTGGAGGTTCGACTCTGAGGACTCCGAGCCTGTAAATCCAAGTTACTGGGTCCTTGAAGTTGTAACTCCCTGTGTGTACATCTCGCGGGACAACCAATAACGACAGCTGAACTTGCAAGTACTGTAATATTGAAGAGGACTGCCTGAGAGGACCCAGTTCGATCCAGTATGCGAACCAAAGTGGCCCCCAAAATACCCTAAGGTCCGATCCAATGCGGACCCCCAAGGACCCTTATGCGACCTGATGTCCGATCCTGGGTGCGGGTGAAGGAGGCCCGTCGGTACTAATGTTCGATCCTTGTGCGGACCTAAGGGTAAGGTCAGCCCAGGTCAGGCACTGTGCGGGTCAAGGTGCGTCGGCAGCGATGTTCGATCCGTGTGCGGTCGTGTGGCGGCATGTCACAGTAGTGTCCGATCTGACCTGGCGACTTGGTTTGTAGCGGCATCCGATCCACTAGAACAGTTTTCTGAATGTCATCGTAATTTACAGCTCATCATTCAAAAAGCATACATAATTATCAACAGAAGGTAGATTAGTGGTATGAGCCTGCTTCAAAAGTTGTCGGTCTGATGTCAACCGTGGTGGTGCGTGACGTTGTAACAACCTGTGACAACTCGTTTGTGCTAAGCCTCGCCATCATCTCCCCCGGGCCCCATCCGATTCCTTCAAGCTTCATCACCTAGGATGCCCGTTGATCAGGACGGTACACCCCTCCTATTCTTCAACTCGCTATCATGATGTCCTTGTGATCGAGAAAACGTTCTGGATGTCACGGCGATTCTGAGCGCAACCGCACGGACAAACCTCAATATTCGAATGACATCGGTAAGCATCGTTTCGTACCATCACCTTCCAGCCCTAACTTTTTCTGCAGCCCTAACGTTTTCTGGGACAGGGATGGTTGTAGAAACGTGTTTCGGGGCCTTATTCTCTTTTTCGCTCTCGTCTTACTACTATCTTGCCACACTATCGTAAGTCACGGTTACATCTGTAGCTCCAGACCACAGCCGCTCATCAATCCCTGCCACGCATGTTCTCTTCTCCTTTGCCATGTCCGCCACTTCAATTTCTCGACTCGACATCACAATGGATGCCGCACGTCCCTTCGACCTCATCACACTTTGCCAGGTCTCTAGTGATGTCATGAATGAACTTCGTGCGAGGTCAATGCTGGTCCGTGACTGTGTCAAGGGACTCCTTGAAGGACGTGGGGTAGAACAAGAACAGGCTGCCAGTGAGTCTGATACTTCCATGCCGGAGTAGTCCCAGCTGGGCGTACTAGGAGTCCAGGACTCGTTTTCGCTAGACTTAGTGCTTGACAATACAATCACTTGTACGCGATCCGTGTGCGGCACAAATGTGTACTCATGTACGATCCGTCTGCGGTACAAATGTGGGTACTCATGTTCTGATGTACGATCCGTGTGCCGCACACCATGCGGCACAAATGGGTGCTCGCGTTCTGATGTACGATCTGTGTGCGGCACAAATGGGTGCTCACGTTCTAATGTACGATCCGTGTGCGGCACAGGTGCTCGTGTTTTGATGTTCGATCCGGCATGCGGCACAATCAGACTTGCTGGAAGGTTCGATCCAATTGTGCAGACAATTGGCTTGATTTTGGCCAAGGTCCGAGTTCAGTGCGGACCAATGCCACCAAAAGCTGTGCGGGTCAAAGCGAAAAAAAATGATTGAACCTTCATAGGCATTATCAGGGGTCCTTTTTCAGAGCGAAGTTGCGGTTAGTAGCGGAGTTGGCTGATCTGGGTCAAGCACAGGAGCTTCAGTCGGTCTCGTCAACTTAGATTGACCATGGGAGTTCCTCTGCCAAATGAATTGACTGGGTGGATTTTCAACCACCTTGATGTCCCGTCTCTTCTGAGATGCATGCAAGTGAGTTCAAATTTCATGCATGTGCCACACACTGACATCCTTTTTTAATTCACGAAACAAGGTCTGCAAGTTATTCCATTCCATCATCTCAATGAGTATCCGCTTGGTCTACAAGATTGAGCTGTATGCGTCCTACATGGAAGATAACGAACATTCATCTTTGGAGGCACTGCATCAGCAAACCAACCCCCTCCTAGACACAGTTGGACAACTTTGGCTACCTTAACAAACAATACAGAAAGCTACAGAAAGGTTCCCAACTGTCAAGACCCAGACAAAAGCCCATAGTCTGTCCTATGCTATCTCTAGGCTAGACAGAGCCATCTTGTTGGAAATATAACAGTCTAGACAGAACCAGACAGATGGGACCTAGACTGTGCTTGATTGGGCACAGAGAGGTCTGGCATAGAAAACAATAGGATTGGACAGTACAAACTAAGCGTACAAGAATGAATGTATCCAGTCTGTACATATTATCAGTCGAGGTCAACATCAAATCCACATCCTCCGACAAATGGTTCCCGATCAGTCATACCATTACTGAGAACAACGTCAGTGGTGATGATATGAGATCCTGCGGGCTGCGTACCTCCCAAGTTGAGCCCATCGCCTTCGCAAAGCCCTCGTTTTGGCACAGTGAATCGGACTTGTATCACATTTGCTCATCAACCCAAGGATCTCCCTATAGACCGACATATAAGTGTTGACCCAGAAATTTACTTCGCCTTGACCCGAGGCGATCTCGTCAAGCACAACCTTGAGCTGCATGAAGCTATCAATATCAAGTAACGAAAGCAACAAATAAACCAACGGCGGTAGCGGCAATAGCCACCGTGACCCTCGGAACTTCTTCAGCGAAAACTTCAGGGAACAATTTGCCGACCGAGGCAGAACCGGTGTAAAAAAAGTCGATAATGAGCCCCGAGAGAGTTGGATGCGCAAGGTTGTTGGCATGTCCCTGGCAATGATGTTAGTTCATTTCATCATGAATAGTCCGTCTTACCTCTTCGTCTACATCATCCTTCAGAAATAAACCACCATTTCCCAAAAGGTTCTTGGCGATCTCGACGTTTCGGTCACGGCGATTTTCAGGATCCCATTGATATCGTTGCGTGACGAACGTACGGGCTTTTTTCCTCATTGCTGAGCGCCAACTGCTTAGGTCCTCCCACAACTGATATACGTGAATGACAACGTCGGGGAGAGAATAACGAGTACGCACGAGTCTGGTGATACTGGAAGCATGTTGTGGCCACCAACCTAGAATGACCAGTCAGATGACGGAGGGATCGAAGATGCGGGTTGGTGCAAGCTTACCGTCTGAAATGATTAAGCCTCGGGACTGGCGCTCGGCAATTGCCTCATCGATGTACTCGATGGCTTTGGTATTGAATGTAGCACGGACAGGGAATGAGTCGATAGAGGCGACGTCGCAATGGGAGAACTGTTTCGCGCGTTCGATGATATCGCGAGTCGGTGGGTCGTAAAAATGAAGTTGCCACGGCTCCGCACGTTCCGAGGCAGGGCGAACTGAATGGCTAGATTTGGATGCGGTGGCGGGTTCTTGGCCAGTCTTGGGTGCAGTGGTGAGTTCTTGGCTGGTCCTGGATGCGGTGGAGGGTTCTTGGACATCACCGTTATGTAAAGCTCCACCTGCGACTTGCTTAGTGGACGAAGTCTGCCGCTGCCTTGCAGCAAGTAACTGGGTGTTACTGGGCAAACGGGGTGCACGGTTACGTCGGCGGTGTGTGTTCACGATGTCCTCAGGTTGCACAGGCAAACGAGACTGGCTTGAATCCAAGAAATCAGACGTATGCGCCTGTTGTTGTTGCGCGGCCGTGTCGTTGCCTATGGTGATAGAAATTAGGATGGGGCATGGAATGCAATACGACATACCTTGAGCACAACTTGGCGTATGAGGCGCGGGTTGACTCTGGTGCGCGGTCGCGCTGTTGACAGCTGTCTCGTCATCTGCGGCAGGGCTATTAGACGAGATATTCAATTATCAGGCGACATACCTGGTGGTGGTGGTGACCCCGCGAAGTTTTCGTCATCTGCAGGAACGGCAATTATGCATTCTCCAAGTGTCATAGGCATACCGGGACATACCTTGATGAAGCATTTTCTCTGCGAACCTGTCATCCTCGCTTGGAGAGGCCTCATCGATCTAGGGACGGACGCTTGAATGAATACGTACGCAATAGACAGATGCCTTACCTCATGCTCTGACTGGACGTCTCTGGTAGCGCAGAAGTCAGGAGCAGCGGAAAGACTGTGGCCGGTCCCATCAATGTGCAATGGTAAGCCATAGAAAGAGGCAGTCCGTTGTAATCTTGCAGGACCGGTATCGTGTTCACGAGTGTCCGTTGCGTGGGGCCGTGAGGATGTCGCGGGATGAGAGCTGGCGAAAGTAGAGTCAAAAGCTGATGAATGTGGCCGCGAAGCATTTTGGGAAGGGAAAATGCGCGGTTGGGCAATGGGTCGTCCATCCAAGGAACACACAGATGGTGCACGAGATGTTGGCGCTGTTGAGGCCCTTCCTGAAGATCCACCCAAGAACAACGAAGCACTGCGCGATGATGGTACTGAACCTTGGGACGATGATTGGGACGCAGAAAACCGGGTGCGAGTGGGTGCCTGAGTACTGCTGCTGGTCTGCGGTACGGGGCCGTCACGATTGAAAGACGGTGACGGTACGCTGGGAAACTGAGTGCGAATGGGAGCTTGAGTATCCCTCTCGATTTGAGACGCACTGCCCGGAAGCCTGAAACCGAATTGTTCACCGGGTGCTGCCAATGCGAACTCCGGCCGCAAGGATGGTGGAGGAGGCGCAGGCTGAGGGTGGGCCAGGGGTGATCCGATTCCCGCTCCATTCGAGGTAGCTCGTCCCTTGCGAGAGGTGCTTCTACCGGTGTTCTGGGAGGAAGGTGCCATGGGGTTGACCTCTTCACCCTGTGTAGCAATGTCGACTGCTGAGGGCCGTTTTGATCGCTCCGTCTGCATTCGCTCTAGGTTCTTCATTTGGGTCAATCGACCTCCAACACCTCTGCCGGAGCGTTCGGAGCGCCGCACGCCAGACGTATCGACACCTTCAGTCACAATGCGACATTATGATTAGAGACCATTTCCACTTGTATACTAATGCACGTACCTTGTTCTATGTCCGGGGCTGTCCGAGCTTTCTTGCTCGTATCACCAGTGTCGTCGTCATCCTCGCTCTCGTATATGATTTTGCGCTTGGCCGCCATCATGCAAAAATGAAGACAAGGGGCTGCATCGTGAGTTTTCGGCGTTTTTGTGACAGCGCAAGCGAAGACGCAAGATTGTATACGTCAAAGTTCGTTACATAAGACAAGTACATACACGATGTTGGTACTAGTGTATGTAAAATAAAACAATGAAACATACGTACGGCGCAATGACAACACCCCCTGGCTCTACACGACTGCATCAGATCCATCCACGTCAACCCAACTCGTAATGGTACTTGATACCTCTGACTCTGCGCCATGCGAATCCGACGTACCCCCGCGTCTCTTTGCCAGCCGAGAGTTCGACTCGACCTCATTTTCGAAACGGCGTTTAGAGCCGCTCGCAGAAGACGTTCCTGGTATCCGAATCGGAGGGACCCGTTGGAGGGAATCTCCAGACAACCTGAAGGTCCCACAGCTAGGGGACGCGGTAGTGTGTGCTGGAAGTGGAGGCGCACAACTTGTCGTGCTGCTGCCCCGTGGTACCGCCGTAGCGCTTGAAGGGTTTACTTCCTCCTTCGATAGCCAACAATTATCCGGGAGCGTGGAGAGCGTCGTAACGATAGATTCGATAAAGTCGTCGTGTGTGAAAGCCCCGTTCGCCTGCATTTTGTCTCCGTGCCATTTGATGGGTAGAATGAGCTCCTTGCGGACTTCCTCGAGAAGGGGGATAAGCGGCCGGAAATATGGCGAGATGTACGGAATCATGAGTGCCGTCCAGCCGAAGGTGGATTGGACCGTGACAGTTTTGAGCGTGCTGGGCTGGTTTATGGCAAAGAAGGGATCAAAGCATTTGACAAGATCTTTGGTGGGTTTGAGCCGGCCAGGGTTGTCGTACAGGAGACAAATCGCGAGCAAAATGTAAAAGAATGATTCCAAATCGTGGCGAGCTTCATGCACCACTGGCTTCCCAGGTCCTATGTGGCTGAGTTCGGCAGCCATCCAGGCCCACGTTCCCTGGAATTTGTCAAGAAAAGAAAAATAAATCTAATCCACGGAAGACGCACCGTGCGTTGAAGCGGACTTGCGTCAACAGACACGCTTGCATCCTCTGGGAGGGGTTGGTCGGCCACGGGGATGACAATGCTATGTACATCACGCAAGTCTTTCTTTCCAAGCGCTTTCGTTTCACCCGCGACATGAATTCCAGGAGTTGGGCTCGAAGTGTCACGGTCACCCGTTGGGATGCCATAGCCCCAATCACCTAAGAGGCCACGACGAGCCAGCTTCTGGATTTTTGCTTGAATTCGGGTACGTTCGGGTTCTTGGAGGACCCGATCTACGAAGTCCACACCGAGGTCGCTCTGCATCGCCAGGACGAGGAGGAGGTTGAAGAGGCTGATATCGCGATGGAGTACATGCGCTACCAGAACGGCGTCCCGATGGGCTACTAGATATAAGTCCGTGCTGAACAAGGATTCGACTTGGACTCACCACATAGACAATCAATTAGGGCGACAAGGAGCTCAGCGAGGGAAGCGAAGTCGAAAATCGGGAAGCCTTTCGGTTTTGAGACCAAGCGTGACAAGACGCGCAAATTATATGGGGGGTCACCGTCCGTGACGCTGATAATGGAACGAAAGATGTGAGTCGAATGGTTCAGGAGTTCCCGTGTGATGGGGTGCGTGGTTTGAACCTGTTGTTCGTGTACCAGCCTTGGTACCCCCTTCACTTTGGCCGCCTCCAGTATCTTCAATATTCTACCTTCAGTGTATCTTCGCAGCGGGTCTACCCAGGTATCCTTGACGACGACTTCCTGTAATTCTTCATTGATCGTAACTGTCCCGCTCCACACAGTCGTACCTCGACCATGTAACGTCCCGGAGAAGAAGAGTAGCGTATCGACATAGATGGTGAATTCATCATCTTTCTGGATGATCTGGATATGCTTTCGACCATTCTGAGTGGAGGAGATGGTTGAGTCGAAACTGAACATGGTCCCGTCAGCGAATGTGACCCCAAGAAGGATCTGGAGGAACTCTGCGGGGAATCGATGGATGTCGAGAGGATACGTGGAGATGGAGCCACCCCGGTCAAAGAAAGTGAGGATGATATTAGAACCTACAAACTGAATGCCGGGCATTGCGTGACGTCCATCCTGAACTTCAAGTAGAAAAGCGGCCTTGCCAGCGAGTTCAATGTATGAATCCTTCTTGTTATCGTCACTATAACTCTTTTTTATTTTGCCCAGGGCGTAGACGTCGGTTCTCATGTCGAACTTCTCCCTTTCGGCAATGCGCTTCTTGATCATTCCCTCTTCGCAAAGGAGGAGGTCAGGCTTTTGGATCGCGCCGTTCAAACCATCCACGGGTCTGTTTGCAGCTTTCCCGGTCCATTGTCTAGCATAAAGTTAGCCACCAACATAGACTAGGATTACAATTACTTACTTACCTCGTGCACATATGAGAATCTGGAGTGTGACGGATTATATCATTAAGGAAGTCGGCGATTCCCTCCTCCAAATTCTCTGTTTTGGAGGGATTTGGGTAGTATTTCCAGCGACCATTTTCCCGTTGCAGTACTTCTTGCATGACGCCAAGAAGCGAGTCAATGCTTCGAGCTCCAGCGGCAGAGTCGCCATTTGACGTCGAGAACAATCTCTTGTCGGGGAAAAGCTTGGCCAAAAAGTCCTTTGTCTGCTCCTCGTCGAGCGTCCAGTGGACGGGGGCCGTGTCTTCTGCAACCCTGTCGTCCATGGATGCACGGTACACGTCCACCCTTCGACGGAATTGAGGGGGTACGGCTAACTGAAGGAGGGCTCGCTGTCAGGGACGTTAGAGGCTTGGAGCCGAACGTACTGCACATAGTGACAGTGGCGTATTGTGCTTAGTAATCGCGTCAGACAGAGTTTAATGAGCTAGTACTGATAGATTTAGTTACCCGTTGCATGTTCGTCGGTGAGTTTACTGTGGGTATGAGGAGGAGGGAGGGTCGAGATGTGGTAGGGTACGAGTTTTACGGTCCCTATCGACATCGATTATCAACCGATCGATTGCATCGAGGTCTATTACTACATCGTCAGAGAACAAATGAATAGCATGACTACAAAGGACATAAAGCATAGTAGAATTCCTTCGACCAGTACTTGTTGAGCCAAAAATCATTCGACAACTCGTAGCTGCTCTTGCATGTCAAACGAGCGTGTGCTTCCTTGCCGAAGTCGGGGATCAGATGAGCGGCAGATCATATATGTGATACAGGGACCACATCCCCAATTCAAGCTCCATTCGGTTTGATTGCCCGTCTAAGCGAATGCATGCCAGTAGTTCCCAAACGGACGTCACTTACATTGAAACACTGGACGTAAGCAGCGAAATAGTCGGTATTTATTGGACGGAAGATAAGCCTAAGCTGGACAACGAGGTGACCTATTGTCGGTGTCTTGCTCAGTACAGTACCAACCTCAATAGCAACGTAATGATCGTACCTTCAAGACCTTTCTGAGGCCAATCACTTTCAGGACCGGGACTCGTGATAACAGCGTCATAGAGTCCGTGTGGGCGATCGCCAGAGGGGGGATATGCGCATACAGTTTGCGAAACATCCACCCTGTTCCTGTCATGATACAGGAATTGCTGTACGCGTAATTTGTACCATATTTGAACGCGGTCAAACGGTAGTGGACACTGCATGTCTGGAGTCCGGACGCCCGAAACGGGATGATCTGTACCATGCTGGACACGGTGCAAAAATTCCCAAATCGCAGGACGGAGATCAGGAATTCCATAAAGGGTAGCTGCTTCGTCGATGGTCATACTGAGGGACGGTTTGTTTGCGATATGGAAAGCGGTGGTAGGAGTCGAAAAGGTGCGATGGGGCTTCAGAGCATTGGGGACGGCACCGCGTGAAAGGGCATCAGCGACAACAAAGTAATCCACAATCGGACGCGACACGTTCATGTGGTCATGAAGCGAGGGAGCCTCCATGTCGATTCCGATATCATACTCATCCTCTTGCTCAAAGTCAGCATTGTCATCCTCTCGGAGGCTAACTACCTCGCGCCGAGCTTGGAAGTACATGGCAACATCAAAACGAAAGCATTTGTCCGAACGATCGAGGTAACGAGCAATTTGATCGTAGTAATTTTGGTTGTTACTGAGCCGAGCGGGGACTTTAATCTCTTGAACGTGTGCGTGTTCAGTAGCGTCAGCTGACCACTGCATGACAGGACCGGAACGACGAATGCTGGAAGCTACACTTTGAAGCAATTCCAATTTAGGTATTCCCCATGAGTCGTCTCGAGCACCAGCCTGTACTATTGCGTCTTTGTTGTCATGAAATACCCGGAGTGCGTCTGTCAGCCTGTCGAGTGACTGATCGGAGAAGGTTGGTGCCTGCGCAAGATAATGGAAGTCCTGCAGCACACGGACTGCAATAAGGAATCAGCGAGGAACGGCACCAGCGATAACTCTGACGATATAGCGTTGAACCGAACGATGGTCGCGCCCGGTGACCTGCTTTAGTTTTGAGATACCGTCCTCGAACCCGCGATATCCTACAGTGGGTTGCAGAAGGGAGAAACGGAAATCAATTTCGGCCACCGTAACGACCTCTACACACCATTTAACATCGTGATCCCAAGAAAACCGGTGAAAGTGGTGAAGGGACTCAGGATGAAGGAATTGGGAAGGACAAGACAGCGGCCAGTCTGCCCAAAACGGCTCAACAACGCCGTTCAAATGTAGCATCTTGACGACCCTCAGAAAAGCTTGATAGTCGTGTTGAGAGCACTTCTCCAACGCTTGGCGAATGGCTGAGAGCGTGTCTTCACCGATGCGTGGAGGATGAAGAACTGCGTCACCGAATTGTTTGTGTGTCGCTGTCGTAAACGGTGATGCTTTGGGACTTGTGCACGCCAGGAGAGACTGCTCTGGAGTGTCCGCGATGTAGGCCGCTAGGGGTGTATAGCAGTACCGTAGATTGCCGACAGGATCGTTCATCATAATGCCCACACATGCGGCAGTTTTTAACGGTGCTAAGACTTCATCCAATGCTCGATGGATAAGTCTATCGTGCAGGAGACTCCGGATGCGAGAGTGTTTATGCGGGAACTTCGGAATGGGGAGGAGCGCGAGAAGTAGATACGTATGTAAGGAGATTTTGGATCGAATCTCCGGGATGATGTTGGCGAGACTGATAAGGAGGGGGTACGCCATATGGTTTCCGCTCATCACCGAGATATTAGTCTTGTCCAAGGAAAGAACGATGCCGAGCATCGTTGCACCGTGAGGAAGAGCATCCTAGAATTCCGGGTGAATATGACTCGGGCAGTGATCAAGTATGATTGCGATACCTGAATGGCCCATGCACGATCCCCACTCAACCAATCTTCATATACGCGACAGATGCGAGAAGCTGACGTCCAAACTCTTCGCGGGACAAACGCTATATGCGGAGCGAGTAACGGATGACTTATGAGAGACTGAACACAATCAAGGGCTGGGCGATAGAAGAGTCGAACAGGTTGCTTCGTGGGAGCCTCAGCTTGCATCCGCTTGCATAACCACGGCGGTCCTGACGGGAGGGTCTCTATACGCGCACGAAGCTCCTTGGCGGTCCGATACGAAAGTGAGATCTGTTTGATCTTCGGTTATAGTAGTCAGGTGCCAGTCAATGTAGAACATTTGACGACTTACGATACTTAGTGATAACAAAGAGTCGATGGCAGCCATGCTCAAGCCAGAGCGCATGCACCAGGAAGAAAATTGCCATTCTTCTTCAGAGGCGAAGGGGTAATACAAATTCTCCTCCCGCTCCCCAGCATACTCGTCTCTCCAGAACATGTCCATGAATGTAGCGCCGCCGGGGTACGAATCGCTACAGCCTGGAAAGGCCTCTGTGAATGTTCGCGGTGTGTCCATGTACCCCGAGTCCATTTCAATGTCTCCCGACTCCTCGCGGGTCGGAGATGCAGGATAGTAGTCGATATTTGATTGGACGTCTGAGTCACCAGGGGAGTGAGGCGGGTCGGGTGCTACGAAGTCAGAAGCAGCGGGAGTATCGCCGAATGGAAGAGACTCGTTGAGAACGTTCGAGTGATCCTGGAACCAATTGGCTGCGTGACAGACCCCCATCGGCTGGTTCATGTGCTGAAGGACGTTGGCCTCGGAACAGAATTTCTTTCCGCATCGGGGACATCTTACATTCTTGAGTCTTCCACGAGTTTTTCTTGCCTTGGGCATCGTCGAATGGAGGATGGGTCACTGGATAGCCTGAGCAAGGAGGTGGTGCAACGTTACGCTTACCGTACGTATATGTAATACGTAATATTAAACAAGGAGTGTCGGGAACGTTTGGCATTGTTTTCCTCAACTATCACTATGGACACGAGACCGTCGTCCCCGAGCCCTACCCCTTCACAGCGACCTCAGGCTGCCAACGCGTCAGATGAAATATTTCATTTATCACCTTTTCTGACCCTCGACCATCGTACCATAACTGCTGCATACTACTCCGAGCCACTACCTATCCAACAGCGCCGTCATACGCCCGCCGACTCTAGTATTCTTTCATACCATCGAAGTCGGAATCGCCCACCCCCGTCTCACGATCTTGCTCACAATGACGACCCCCAAACCACCAGTGAGAACGACGAGGATGACGATGATTCACCCCACGAGGTAAGCTTTGTGCTCCATAGACTCGTTACAACTTACCGAATCTATTTAGGAAATTGATGGCACGCACCATGTCGTTCCTTGCCCACGCAATTCCAGAGAAGCTTACCTCCTATTAGAGGCAGCTCGAGCCGACCGTCATATTCTCCTCGTATGCAAGACACTCGCCAATCAGATTATCCATCGCAACACCTTGGTCCTCCAATATAATCGTTTGGTGTTGGAAAGGGCACAAGATGACTTGCGTGCCGCGGATCGCTTCATCGGGCATGTTCGGCTCATGATTCGGAAAAGTGGGCAAACTGCTGTCTCTGAGTACGCGATGCGGGAGAGTCATTCGCTGTTTACATCTGGTAAGTCTCGGAGCTACCAGGCTCTCGTACTGCACAGCTAACGCACGGTGTATCGAAGAGCAACCATCACTTCACTCTTCGATTGACGTTGATCTCACCTAGCACCTGGTAACGATATTCAAGTTTGTTCAAGTTCACCATGCCAGCGTTCGAGTCGACTCCGGTACATATATGTACATATGTAGATATGTTTAGTCTACTATATCCTGCCCTTGCACCCAGTGGCCTGTATGCTTACCATTCAATATACGTGTGATAAACAAGCCGCTACCGCCACCAATCTGTGACCGGCGGGGACAGCGTTGACCCAGAGTGTGGCAGAAGCTTGGCACCACCGAGTTTAGCCGAGGAAAAGGTGTGGTGTCAACAGACCCTGACACCCTGTCCCAGAATGGGACAGATCGGAGCTCGCCTAGGCCATGCTGTGATGCTGTCACCTCGGTTAAGTCGAAAGGCTGGTTTGCTGATGGCAGTGAACCGGTTGAATCTCCTACGAGAGTATAACCGAGTGTGGCACCATATGGATTGGACGTCATCTGGTTCCATTCCTATGGCTGATGATTTCTACTGGGATTTTTCAGGTGGCATACTTGCACAGTCAACCCTTGAAAACACCTTGTCCTTCGTTCAGCTGCCATGCAAGCTTAAGGGCATTCCTGAAAGGACTTGGTCTATTCCATTTGACTTCACAATCTGTGACTTCGCATTAGACAATTCCCAAGATCTCATTGTCCTACTTGAGCTGGTTGGCACCTCGTGAGTGGCACCGAAAAGCCTGGCCGATGTTTGCACAGATTTACAACCCCTCTTGTAACCAGTCCAAACATGTCGTGCCACATTCACTTTCGAACTCTTTCTGGGGAACAGCATCCTCGCAGTACTGTGACACAGATAACATATTCATCAACAATTTTGCATAACACATTCTTTGCGATGCAGATTTGTGGCGATCATGTTGCTATACTCTTCTATGCTGAAGGTGGCAGGCCACTTAAAAATTCTTTCCTCCTCTGGAATTGGCGAACTGGACAGCAGGAAGTCGTTAGTAACTTTTCCTTGTTTGCTTGCCTCACTGTTTATGTTTCCATGACCAGTGTATCCACGCGGCAAGATTTACATCCTTTGCATTCATGACAGAGGATTTGATTCTGGCAGGAAGCATTTCGCCCGAAATGGAGCCTTACTTGCAAGTGTTGAGGTTAACACCACACGTTGATCCAGTCCACTCATTGGAAGACGTTCACTATGTATGCAAATTCCTGTTTCCAATGGTCCGGGGAAATGCAGACAGCCTCTCGATTCGATCCGAGCCCATGCCAACTTGGAAGCGGCCTGCTGGTCCGGGAGTTCCCTTCTATGCTTCGCGGAAGGACACCATCTTCACCATCTCCTTGAGCATTCTTCTGGATGATGCAGAGAGAATGAAGGACATAGTTCTCTTCGTACCCTTATCCACTCTGCTCTTGGAAGTAGAGCGTTCGCATGGTGTGTTAAACCGTGTCGTCTCATGGGACACCTGGGGCCCGGATGGAACACGTCTGTTTTTCATGCAGCCATCGACAATTTGGACCGACTATACCTGCGGTATGAAATTTATACGAGGTCTACGACAAAACAATGGACATGTGGCGCAAGTTTATGATTTCAACCCTTATGCGGCGAGGAAACATGCCGAAACGAGTGTCGACTCTTCTACACCGTGGAAGTGTCTCGCGCGACAGTCGAAGTCCAGTAGTGACATGTTCTACAAACCTGTTGTGACAAGGCTACCCGGGCGTGTTGCTACCATCACACTCGCACATTCAGATGAGGGCTGGGAAGCTGTCATGATGGGGGAGAATCATATTGTGATGGTTCAGGTGAGGCATGTGCTGTCGAGGCATGTGAGACTTTGGTTGACTTGTTTCTCTTTCCTCCTTGTAGCCCGCTTGCTCCAAGTATGGTTACATGACTATGTGAAACTTGACAGGGTAAATATTCGTGTGTGGAATATGTTTGGATAGGTTTACGTCCGCTCGCGCTGCCAGTTGATGTACCCAATGATGGTACCTCGCTGCACTGATTGCGAGGCCCGAGAACTTGGTTCGATGCTCGTAATTTGATTTGGTAGTATCACTTTAGATCATGGCCAACGCCATTATCAAGTCGGTCCTGGTCTGCTTTGCGTAACAAAACTTAGATCATTCATTCAGCCCCGCTGGTCGAGTCACGGTTGAAAGAGCCATTATATCTAGACTCCGGCACAATATGCTAAGATGAGTCGTTCAGTGCACGGGGAATTCAATCGAATACAACATAGGCATCCAATCAGTGGTCTATACATGGAGGGTAGCTTCTCCAGCCCCATCATACCCAACACCTCGCAAATTCCATGTGCATGTGAATGGTTGCACACGTCCAGCACTGTCTGTGGCACGACTGAACACCGTCAGCCCGCGTTTCTCTCCACCGCCCGCTCCTCCCAACTTTGAAGCCAATAACATGTCGCTGCTGTTTTCTTCGTCCAACATGAGATCGATGGTGATCTCCCATAGTGCCCAGCTCCATTGCCCATCTTGATACGTGATCTCGCACTGCTTCCAGGTGGTGCCGTCATCCAGGCTCACGTCGACATGCTTGATGGGACAATCCGAGTAGGCATATCCGCACGCCTTGAACAGCAGTTGATCTGGACCTGCCGACCGGACCCGCTTAAAATCGGACACGACCGAATTGCATGGTAAATTCTGTATCGAGGGTACCTTGGACCACCAGCCTTCCGATTCTGCCATCTTCTTGCTCGTCACCTACACATGCAGCAATGGTCAGGTATTTGAAATGTCGCGCATATATGGTACTGTACGCACGTTTTCTGGTAGTATTCTGTAGTCTCTCTGTTGATAAAAGTTGGGCGACTCCTCACGGGAGATGGAGATGTGATCTACCCATTTGACCCAACGCATACCACCGCACCCTGGGACCACGACGCGTAACGGGAATCCATGGTCGGGGGTCAAGGGTTCGCCATTCATCTACCAAGCGTGACAGCAGCACGATGAGCATGCAACACACGTTCACCGCGTCAGCACAAGTTACCTCGTAGGCAAGGAGAACATCGGCAGTCTCGTCCATCGCTCGCTCCAAGGGGATAGAACCGCCATACCACGTGGTATCCTCGCACGGCGCAATGTTGGACGCCAAGCACACGTGTAGACCCTCCCAAGAAGCACTGTTATCCGTCACACCTACCCGAAGCAGGATGTCTCGCAGTGGCGCACCGGCCCAACGGACATTGGCAATCGTCCCCTCGGACCAGTTGATGCCTTGGACGGCTTTGCCCGTCTTCTCTGCCATCTTGGCACGGCGATTCCCAGCGCACTGTATCCGCATCGGCATTGTAAGTCGGCTAGCGCGGCGGAAGCGCGGACGTACGATGAGCACTGCGATAACCTCTTTTCGCGGTAGGCTATCGCGCACATGGGCGAACGTGAGCTCGAGTGGCTGGATCCCGTCTATGTCGCCATCGATTTTGACGGTATATTGGTCTGTATCTGATCGGAGGTCCTTGATGTCGGCTACGGACGTGATGCGTGTCGCGTGGCACGAGTGCGCATCAACAATAGTGGACGAATCAGACCGGAACATGAAGCGTGAAGCTGGGAGCCAAACCCAAAGCCTGGCAGTGACGTACAGTGGTTACGAGCGTAGACCAGACGTAGCGGCGTGATGGGGTGGCTGGTGAGTTCTGCGAGAGAGGATGGCTCTGCATTGTAGGGGATCTTTCCCCGCACACTTAGGTCGGAAGCACCCATGAAAGGAGTAAAGTAGAGAGTAAAGGAGGAGGGGGAGGAGGAGGAGGACGCAGGGTCGAGACGGACATTTTATAGCATCGTTTATTTGTTGGTACTAATAATAATGATCCGTGTGGGATCCGGGAAGGTCTGTCGCCGCTCGGATCCTCAAAGCTTCAAGTCACGGATCCCCATATCTGCCGTGTCTTGAAGGGTACTGGGACTGCTATTGCATGATTACAAGAATGGTTTGCTAACTGTATGAGAAAGCCTAGCCGCATCTAGATAGGTCCACAATTATCACTCTTCTGCTTCACCCGCGACGATAACATCGTCTGATAGAAGCGACATCAGTGTCGGCTAATGATAAGAAACAAATCCACGTACCGATCTTGAGGACAGCCCGCACAAGCTGCAACAATCTGGTTCAGTCGAGAATCAGGAAATGTAGCTGTACACACCTGTGTAGCAAGCAAATATTGCTGTCGTTTTGAGATCAATGGATCATACACGAACTGCTTCTTCATGTCTACGGCCAAATTAGACATACTGGCATTAAGCGACGCAAAAATGTACCGTTCTCATCTTGTCCAGCACAGTCTATTCCCAAGCGGGAATTTCCCTCTGTCACTTGACTGCTCTTGACTTTGGCGAGCGTCTCGATCGGCGAGAGACCACTGTTTTCTGCAAGCGCAAGTGGAATCGCATCGAGAGCAGCAGCAAATGACCGCATGGCGTATTGTTCTATCGTGGGTATCTTGATGAGAGTTAATGAAATCTCAATCTCTGCCTGACGTTGCAACCAACCTCGTCGGCAGCCTTTGCCACGGCGACGGAACAACTGATATCGGCGGCACCCCCACCATAGACAACTCTGTTGTCGACGACGAGATTTCGGACAGCGCATATAGCATCGTGTAATGCCCGTTTCGCTTCGTCCACAATCTGAAAAACAATGGATAACATGGAGAGCACGCGACGGATACCCATACCATCTTATTTGATCCACGCACAAAGATGGTGACAGCGCGGGTGTTTGCACATTCTTCGATGACAAGCATCTTATCACGCGTCGTGCCAAAGGTAACTTCGCGCACAATGCCTGCTTTACCTAGTTTTTCTGCCGTGAGTTCCTCGAATCGGGGGACGATGCGGCCGTGTGTGGCTATAGCAATTAACTGAGAGGGAGATTACAACTCGGACATTGTGGCGTGGTGATGGAAGGGACGTTACCTCAATCTCGGGACCGCCAACCCACCGTACAGCTGGCAACTCGTTTTGCATTAGTAAATGGTTTGCCTCGTCGTCAAAGCCCCACTGGCATATAACCAGGTTGGCACCCGTGTTTTTCACCATCTTGATCATATCCTCGAACTTTTCTTTTTCGTAGTCCCGTAGTTTCTTGTACTCTTCGACACTCGTGATGTCCAGTTTGTGCTTGGTCTTTGGGCGTGGCGGTTCGAACGGACAAGTCAAGATTGCCAGGCGGGCATCTTTGACGGACGAGGGCATTTGTGGGTGTGACATGTCCTTGTCGATGAGCACGCCCTTGATGAGAGTGGTGTCGGCCAGAGAGCCACCGACTTTTCCGTCTACCTTGATGAGGTCGAAGGGGACGTCTCGGCGTTCGACATCCGCAACCGTCAGTACCGCATCCACAGCGATCTCTGCAAACTGCCTGATCTCTTTTGAGACGCTGTCGAAGTGACGTTAGCCAAGGATAGGATAGGGAGAGGACGAGGACGCGCACATTTTGCTTCCCAGACTTGTCATGGCAGTTTTGATCAGATTTTCCTTGTTTTGAGGCGAGAACTGGACCCGATCTGAAATCTGGTCGAGCTGTTCAATGGCGACTGCACAAGCCTTGTCGAAGCCGTCCGCGATACGGATGGGATGGATGCCTCGGTCGAGGAGGGCTTCACTCTCCTCGAGAAGGGCCCCAGCAAGAACTTGGAACAGACTGAACACGTGCCGAGATGTCAAAAGCCGAGTACGTACCGACGACGCCGGTGGTGCCATCGCCGATCTCGTCGTCCTGGCTCTTGGAGAGCTGTACGAGGAGTTTTGCGATCTGGTGCTCGACCTCCATCTGACCGAGAATGGTCGCGCCATCGTTTGTGACGGTGATGTCGCCGTCTGGGGAAATAAGGATTTTGTCGAGACCTAGGACGCGGATGTGATTGTGATCGGGTGACTACGCGATGTGGAGCCTACCTCGTGGGCCGAGGGACGTGCGGATGATGTTTGCGACTGTTCTTGCTGCGAGGATGTGGGACTGCATGGGCGGGTGTGAGTGGTGTTGATCGGACGGACGAGAATGCAGACCTTGATGGCGTCTATGCCATGGCTCCTGGTTTTCCTTGCCTGTTCTCTGAGGATGATAAAGGGTCTTCCGTACTGCAAAAATGTGAGCGTAGTCGTGGATGTGGTGTGAGTTTGGACGTACTTCGTCCGTCGCGTAGACAGCTTCTGGTTGGGCCATGTTCAAGGCAGAGAGGGTGACATTGATTGAGGATGTGACTGCTCCTGATATGAGGTGTGACACGTGACATGGGTTTTCGACTTTGGACCACATCTCTCACATGGAACACGAAATTGACGGATGGATCGAGCAACTCAGCCAATGCAAACAGCTAGCAGAGGCGGACGTAAAGAAACTATGCGACAAGGTACGTCCACATCGCCACCCTCAAGATCGAACCTGACCCACACCGCACAGACGAGGGAGATTTTGATGGAAGAATCCAACGTACAGCCGGTACGCTGCCCCGTCACCGTCTGCGGTGATATTCACGGCCAATTCGTGCGTACCCTCTCCTCGGCGTGATCAATATCTGATCATGTCGTACGTCTCGTGCACATATCTATGCACAGCATGATCTTTCAGAGCTCTTCCGAATTGGCGGAAATTCACCAGACACCAACTATCTCTTCATGGGCGACTACGTCGACCGTGGATACTACTCGGTCGAGACCGTCACACTTCTTGTCGCGCTCAAGCTGCGGTACCGAGACCGCGTCACGATTTTGCGGGGCAACCACGAGTCGAGGCAGATCACGCAAGTGTATGGATTCTACGACGAGTGCCTGCGGAAATACGGCAATGCCAACGTGTGGCGTTTCTTTACCGACCTGTTCGACTTTCTCCCTTTGACTGCCCTGATCGACAACCAAGTGAGTACTCAGAGAGGGTGGTCGCTTGCCGTGCATGATACCTGCCTATGAATGTGTCTGCTGAGCACTCGATAGATATTTTGTCTTCACGGCGGACTGTCGCCGTCGATTGACACACTCGATCATGTTCGGTCCATCGATCGCGTGCAAGAAGTACCCCACGAAGGTCCGATGTGTGATCTACTGTGGTCTGATCCAGATGATCGGTGTGGCTGGGGAATTTCACCCCGCGGGGCGGGGTACACGTTTGGGCAGGATATTTCAGAGGCGTTCAATCACAACAATGGGTTGACACTCGTAGCACGAGCCCATCAACTTGTGATGGAGGGTTAGTCGCTCGTATCATTTATCGTGCGGTCGGGCTGACAAGGCATGCAGGGTATAGTTGGGGACAAGATCGAAACGTAGTCACGATTTTCAGTGCTCCGAATTATTGCTACAGATGTGGCAATCAGGCGGCCATCATGGAGATAGATGAAAAATTATCGTACACTTTGTGGGTGCCTGTTTCTTCTGAACGAGTCCATGCTGACGGGGTGGCACCAGCCTTCAATTTGATCCTGCACCGCGGGCGGGGGAGCCTCTGGTGTCGCGACGGGTACCAGACTACTTTTTGGTGAGTGTCGGCCGTGTCCTGCGTCGATTGAGTGCTCATGCGCATGCCCCACAGTGACGACGGCGACGACAGAGGTTTAATAGCGTACATAGCCGTATTGTCATTGTCATTGTGTATAGACAAAGCGGACGAGAACAAACACGAGACAACACGGTTGTACCTTTGTCGCGTGGATGCCACGGTGAATACACCGTCGACAACGCGCACGACGACGACGAGCAGCACCTCGACAACGTCGCCAGCGTTCCGTGCACGCCGTGAGGCAACAACGTGTTAACAGTGCTGCATGTCTTTCTTTGGCACGCCCCTCGGTCAAGGCAGACGTCTCGATCATCAAACCTTTCTCAACAAACCTTCTACTCATAACCAACAACAACACAACTTCCAGCCCAGACAGCCCATAAACAACCCACAGAACACACAACGCGCCATCCCGACTTCGTACGCGTACGGGTATGTAGTCATCAAACCTGCCTCGCCCATGCTGCACTCACGATCCGAAATATGTCAGCGCGCCGACAGCAGGGCCTAGATCACCACCAAAGCCACCCCCGTCCCACTCCGTTCCGAACCTGGATCCATCCGACACCCAGGACGAGACTGCCCTCGTCCGTTACGCACGCCTTAAGCGCGACCAGTCCCTCAACACCAGCCTTCAGCCAGAAAAGTGGACCGTCAAGGACACCTCCGTGAACATCGCAACCGCCTTCAACCAGGCTGTATCCACATCCTACGAAATGGTCCCTAACAACCCAAACAATGCCTGGGCATCCGGCTCACAGACCAATCTCAACGTACCCCGCAGCACCTCTGTCGAGTACGAAAAAGAGACCCACTCCACCTCCAACCGTCGCTTGGCGCCTCCCCCCAGCCGTCTTACCCGCCGATCTTCCAACAAGCCCCTCTCCAAGCAGCCCTCGGGAGTCTCACATGTATCCGACTCGGAAGCCGAAGAACAACCCTCCCAGTCCTTTGACAACAACGCACGGGGAAAGAGTCCCTTCGATCAAGTCCTTGATTTGTCCCAACGTGCCATCAATACCGCCACCTCGTTCTATCTTCGGCAGCGGTCAGCAGAACCTGCGGACGTATCCGCAGCGACCACCAACGGCAAAGAGTCTAGCCTCGACTACGAGGATCTAGACCGCGAGTACATGGAGCTGCAGCGACAGCGTACGCAGGAGGACGAACAATCCGCCTCCAGAAAACTCTCTGCCAATAACAAGCGCAACCGTATGTCGCTCGACAACAAAGCCTATCGTCCCTCAATGTCCGACTTGGAAGAGTCAGACGACCAAATTTCCGACGACGGGAAAAAGCGCAGAAAGAAGTTGAAGAAGAAGGATCTCGGTCCTGGTACATTGACTTCGCTCCCAGTAGCTGGCTACGACAAGCGGAGAAGAAGGAAGAAGGGAACCAAGGGTGGCGAGGCTGAACTCGATGGAGCCGAGGATGACCAAGAGAGCAGTATCGACAGTGAACAAGTCAGCTTGCATGGTTTCCCGATGTGACTCCTTTTCTAATCTCTGTCCGTACAGCTCGCGTCCGCAAGTCGAGAATCCCTGTCACGTATGTCCATCCCACTCTCGACACGAACTTCTGTACCCCGTGGTTCTGTGCCCCCACCATCCAAATTCTATCCCGAGGTAGAAAATGGTTTGCTTGAACCTCAGCATAGTTTGGAGGTAATATTGGAGAGCGATGAACCCCCTGCAGTCGATGGCGTGGTCAACACCTCCGACTCTCGTGCTTTCTCAATTGGCGGCCTCCTCGGCCGTCTCGTGAACATAATTGCAAGGTTCTTCTTTGGCATCTTCGAGTGGATACTACGTGCCATATCGCTCATATTCTTGTCGCTTGGGTGGGTCTTGGGATCGACTGCGAATATCTTCTTCCAAAAGCCGATTGCCCTCGTACGCTCCCTTGATCCTCGATCATTCACGTATCTCGCAAGGCTCGCCGTTGTAGCGTTCGTCATCTACCTTGCATGGTTCAAGTTCTATGATCCACTCGCCCAACTGCTCCCTTATCGTGCCTCCCTTCGCCAGTACCACCCGCCGGACACACCCATCACGAACCTTGATGAACTCGTTGCACGGTTGCAGAACATCGAATCTGCACTGTCTGGTCTTTCGCTAGACCACCAACGAGCGCGAGCTCAACAGGACCTTGAGGCGCGTGCACACGGGGAAGTTGTGAATAGGATATATGCTCTTGAAGCGCGGGTGCGCGAAGAGGCAAAACGGGTGTCAGAAGCAGAGACCCACCTCCAAGCTTCGGCAAGCCAAGGCCTCTTGGACGTCAAGAGACAGATCGATATGCTCCATGCACAACTCAGCGCGGTTGAGTCCGCTCCACGAGGGACATCTTCGCCTCCCACTCCACCCTCACCGACCAGTGACGAGGAAGCACGCAGACAACTCAAGCTGCTTGAAGATCGTATGGGTAGCATCGAAGGAGGCGTCAAGGAAGCCCTCGAACTTTCCAAGAATGCTGTCAAAGACTCGACCCCCTCGGGGCCAGCCTGGTGGTCCAAACTTTCCTCCGCCGTCAGTTCTGGCAAGGGTCTTACCATCAAGTCCAGCGATGGTACTGACATAACGGGTTTGATATCCCACCTCGTTGATACCACTGTCATGCGGTCTACCACACGTGATATCATTTCCCGCGCCGACTTTGCGCTCCATTCTGCAGGGGCTCGCCCGATACCGAGCCTCACCTCGCATACTCTGGAGATGCGTCCCACCACGATGCGCGGGACAGTGCTCAGCTGGATGACTGGTCACGGGCGTGAGATGGGCCGGTCACCGATCACGGCGCTGCATCAAGACATTCACAGCGGACTTTGCTGGCCCATGAGCGGTGACTTTGGTCAGCTGGGCGTTGCACTCTCTTTCCCTGCCTATATCACCGACATCACAATCGATCATGTCGCAAAAGAGGTTGCTTTTGACCTTCGAACTGCTCCTCGGGATATGGAAGTGTGGGGACTCGTCGAAGGGACGGAAAACCTCGAAAAGGTCGTGACCTTTAGAGCAGAACGAGCTGCCCAACGTGCAGAAACCATCAGAATCGCGGAAGAATCTGGTTCTCCCTTGCCTGAAGAGGCTGATGAAGACGATTACCCACCCACGCTCCCTGCAAACCAACTCTTTATTCGTGTGGCTTCCTTTACCTACGACATTGATGCGCCGTCCAATATTCAGACGTTCCCCGTGCGCCAAGAGATCCAGGATCTTGGTGTGGATTTCGGCATCGTAGCGCTCGTGATCAAGAATAACTGGGGCAAGAAGGAGTACACATGTTTGTACCGATTCCGTGTCCACGGGGAGCGCCTTGATGGAACGCCACAACCGTCCATCCTAGAGGACTCGTGACCAAGGGTTTGGGGTTGTACACACTATATTTTTTCCTTTCTTTCCATCGCCTTTTTCCTCACATGAATCTCTCGTTGAAAAGTTGATCGTTTTCCGGCTGCTAGGTTATTCATTTAATACTACTCTCATTCGCTGTACTGATGACCCGTGATGACAATCTAAATTTGTTTTGACCTGCTGATGATGTCGTGTTCTTGAACGGAAAATGCAAATTCGATATGCAGATACACGGTATGATGAAGCACCAATGTCATCTAAGATGGTATCAGCAAATGTTCCAGTCTTCTATAATGCTTGGCCAGCCACGTCGGCGGCAGGGACTCCCAAACCATCCCGGACGCCCACTTTGACATCCCACTCCTTGATACCCACCACCCCACCCAGTTCACGCCACACGCGCGTCATGTCCTTTTTCCGTGTCTCAGACATGGACAAGAGCGCAGGCCAATAGGGCTCGTGCGCATACGTGAACGGCGCCGCACCCAACCAGCTCTCACTGACGAACTGATCCGGCTCAAACAACTTTGCATCGTCCTGGCCCTGATCCCTCGCCTCGGCAGAGCGCCACAATCCACGGTCGTCGGGGACAGGGTTAAACACCATCTTGGCGCGCGTGACGGGGTCGATAAACGGGTTGATGAGCTTGTAAAACGCACCGAGGAGCCAGGGAAGATGGGCAATGATGGCTGCGCCGAGACGTTCTGGGTAGTGTGTTTGGAGGACGTGGAGGACTTGTCGGGCGGTGGAAAAGGAGGGGTTTTTAGCCTTGTCGGCATAGTCGATCATGAGTACGATCGTCCTAGAGTATGACATGTGAGCGGTGGCTTTTTGGGGGAAAAGGGGCTTCGGAACGAAAAGACGTACTCGACGCCGGGACCCATGAGCTCGATCGCACGCTCCAAGATCCAAAAGACAAAGTGAATCTGTCTTGGACTCTCCTCGGTGTTTTGTCTGCTCGGACACATGTAGAGCGCAGGTCTGCCGCGGGTGTCGTAGCCAAAGAGAAACTCTTTGCCGGTGACGGCTTCGGGTTCGACGTGTTCTGCCGTGACGAGGGTGTAGAGCCCAAACTCGCGCCGCCATTGGAGGGTGCCTTCGAGGCGCTTGATGCTCTCGGACACGTCGTGTTTCGTGGCGCGAATGTAGCGCAGGATGCATTCGTACGACTAGGAAAGTCAGATATTGTGAGATGGCAGGCCAAGAGAGAGACGAACGAGCCACATGCGTTCCTCTTCCATCAATGCGTCCTTTTCTGGTTCGGCACCGGGGAGGACATAGTCCGTGTTGGCAAAGTGGGCGAGCACGCTGTCGTACTCTGCTTGCTCCTTGTCTGTCAGCTGGTGGTGTGGAGAAGAACTAGGATGGGATGGAATGGGGAGGGGTGTCTGGATGGGAGCAGACATGTTGGAAGCGAACAGACGCCGGGCCGTGTCATTCCATTACTACTAGTATGACATCATCGACAACAACCCCCTAGATAAATTGCGAGCCATCCTGCGACGTCCTCTTTTCTCAAACCATCACGATGAAGTTGGATTTGGATTACACCGTCTACAAGGGCCACCCATCAGGAAAGATCGTCAAGTCCAAAAACCACAGGGATGTGCTCGCCCCTGACGAAGTCCTCCTCAAAATCACCCACGCAGGACTGTGCGGCACCGACGAGCACTACAAGTCCGCCGACATGGTCCTCGGTCACGAAGGCGTGGGGACTATTGAGAAAGTCGGCGTCGAGGTAAACACGTTCAAAGTGTACGTATCAACTTGAAGAAGCGCACCCTTGTCCTCACATCGAATCAGCGGGGATCGCGCTGGCTGGGGGTACCTGCACAACTGCTGCATGCACTGTGACCAGTGCTTGAGCGGCAACGAGATCCTGTGCCCTCAACGCGCCATGTACGGCGAGGCTGACCTGGACCAGGGCGCGTTCGCCTCGCACGCCGTCTGGAAGGCTGCTTTTCTCTTCCATATCCCCGAGTCGATCCCCTCTGCAGCGGCAGCTCCGCTCATGTGCGCTGGATCCACCGTGTTCAACCCGTTGTACACATACGTGCGATCCACCGACCGCGTTGGTGTTGTCGGGGTTGGCGGTCTTGGACACCTCGCTATTCAGTTTGCTTCCAAGATGGGATGTGAAGTCGTCGTCTTCTCCGGATCAGAGGATAAAAAGGAAGAGGCGATGAAGCTGGGTGCGACTGAATTCTATGCAACAAGGGGCGAAAGCAAGCTTCACATTGGACGACACGTCAATCACTTGCTTATTACGACCTCATCGCTGCCCGATTGGAACTTGTAGGTCATGCGCTGTCTCGGAGAATGGTGCTAAGCATGCTGCGAATAGGGTATTGCCAGTCTTAGAGCCAGGGGGCGCCATTTACCCCATCACGGTGTCAGAGAAGGACCTCGACTTTCCAGCCATGCCAATCTTGGCTGGCAGTATCCGCATCCAAGGGAGCTTGCCGTGCTCGCGGGGGCTACATGTCAAGATGCTGAGGTTCGCGGCGCTGCACGACATCCGGCCTGTTATCGAGGAGTTCCAGATGGGTGTCGAGGGCATTGAGGAAGCGTTGGCGAGGCTCGAACAGGGCAAGATTAGGTATCGCGCCGTCTTGGTGGCTTGAAGAGTAGTGTTTATGTAATACATTGTACAATATGTAAATGACGTCAGGAGGTATCAAGGTTGTTGTTGTCTCGCCATGTCGTCGCTCAGAGCAGCAGCAGCAGCGCGCACCAGAACATTCAATCTCTCCACATCGTTCCGTCGTCCAATGTGGGCTATCCCCTGTCTCTTCGTCTCCATCGTCTTATACCCCCCTTAACCCAGCACCACTCGCAGAATCGGAACACAGGTAATTCTTACTTGGATCCGTACATGCAAGACTAACCTCTCGTCGCAGCAGACCGACAGAGAGAAGCGACCGACCTTTCCTCCCAGCCCGTCCTTTATCGACAACGCCCCTGGGTGGAACGAAGACCTCGCCACCACCTCTGAAGCGTTTGTCAAGGTACGTACGCCATCATCCACACACACGCCTTCACACGCACACGCACACCAGGCAGACCGCGTATCGACGACCCTCGATGAGATGCAGCAAAAGACGGTCGACTATGTGCAGTCGCACCACGACCCCGAGAACACACAGACCCACGCCACCTATGCCCGCGAAGAAATTGACGGCCCGCTCGGCGCAGCCAGCGTGGGCGAATTCGAGGGCGTGGTTGGCAAGGACGATCTCGGGCCATCGGACGAGCAGGTCGAGTCGGATGGCCGGGTCGTGACGAGGCGTGTCGTCCGCCAAGAGACGACCGTGCGCGAGGGCGCGGGCCAAGCAAACGTGAGTTGAGATACCCGTGCTCCACAGTAGTTTTGAATTGAAAATATTAGGTTTGACATTGGAAAAGAAGCCCCTAATTGTGCAGTACATATGAACGCTCGACTACGGTTTCAGAAAAAAAAAGTTGTACAGTAGCGGAAAATGTACAAGACATCATTGTCATAGTAGCAATTCAAGGCTTGGTCTCCCCAAGGGTTTCTCCGGACGTGATGACCGGTCCTACACCAAATTCGCCATCCCCAGGCAGTGTCTCGGGCTTGGCCCCCATTTCACCCGGGGGGAGGCGCACGCTACCATAACGACCCGGAGGAAGTCTCACAGGTCCAGGTCCAAAGCGGCCCCCAAACGGACCAAGGTCCGACGCAATCTTCAACGGGTCAGGTCCGAGTTCAACTTTGGAAGTGGACTTTGCCGTAGTCGTCCCTTTGGGAACGGACGCATGGGGAATCGTGACATGGTACGTGGACTCGGCGACCACTTGGTTCACAGACGTCACTCTCCTGGGGTCAAAGTAACCATGTATATGGAGGGGGTTGGGAGGGTACTTTTCCGTGGGTTCGATGCTGCGGGACCGGAACATGGTCATTCATCGAGCGCGGCACCGGGATAGACGAGTACTCACACCAAATTGAGAGAAGACGCCGCGCTGCGTTCCGTGGGGGCGCCGAGAACGAGGAATTTGGAGTCGGAGAGCGCCGTGTAGAACAATCCGACCAATCCAGACTGTGTGTTCAACCCTGAGTGATATGAACGCGACACCACGGCACAAGGCATACGTACCAGCTGTCCCTGGTTACCGACCTGAACTTGGGTTTGGCCTTCGATGGTGACGACCGTACCACTCTCGTCGAAACCTGCAGCGCTCTCCTGGAGGAGCTGCGCCTTGTATTCGTCACGAGAGACGGACTTGCCGTTGACGGTAAAGCTGCATTGCGCAGCAAACGTAGCATTAAATGTGGTATTGAAGTCGTCCTGGGTTTTCGATTCCAGGATGCCCGTCAAGCGGGATGCTGCCCAGGCAGAAAGAGTAGGGAGGACGAGGTTTACAGACATGAGTGTATCGATGGGGGTGGTTAGCTTTTGCGTTGACAGTCTTCAGGCGGACCTCTTATATGCGGCCCATCGCTCAGCATGAGTCCCTTTCGGAGAGGCGATGCGTACGCCGTGGATCGGGTACCTCTCCAGATTATCTTGAAACCCATCTGGAAGTATACCGCAAGTTTGGAGTGGTGGCTACTAAAGCTCGTCAGTGCTCGCCGCTCGGCGTCTTGACTTTTACCCAAAATCGACCGTCGCCGCATCGGTGGTTCCTCATCGCCGGGTGGGACAGCGATCTGTACGGTGTCGACGCTTAAGAATAGGCAGCGCATCGGCTCAATAGCGACTGCGGATGCTGCGATTCTTACCGACCGTCATCTGCCAACGAAACATGTCAACCACATAAGGGGGAGAGAAACAATTAGTATGTCAGATGCTCGCCGTTTGTAGAGCGCGGTAAGATGGCGATGGGTAAGCTGCATCGGCGACTCGCGGCGGCATGTCAGAAGGGTGCAAAACAAGATCAGAACATTCATCGACTGGCAGCCTTCCGTCTAACGCGGAGTCTCAGCTCGACGAAAGTCGTGAGAGCATTCGTCTCGTGAGAAGAGAAAACATCAAATACGGTCCAATCTACCGAATATAACAATCATATAAAGTCACCGGGCTGGACCAACCTCAGGCTTAGAGGAACTTGTGCAGTCACATCATCCCCAGCCGGAGGTCGAACGACGGGGACCTGGAGGCCATTAATCTTCCAGTAGATTTCCTTTACATTCCCATTTTCGTCTGGTATAGTGGGTAACGCAAAATGGACGCGTGAAATGAGTGTCGTCACCACTTGCTCTAAGGCAGTTGATTATTCATCTGGGTCAGTTCTGCGCATGACACGACTGCGGGGCTTACTCATTTCCATTTCCGCAAACTTAAAGCCGCTGTAAGAGCATGCGTCAGAAAGGTATTAATAGCTGTGTGACAGATGTTCGTACATGCATGCGCGACCACCACCAAGGAAGGTCATCCTGAAGACGCTGTATTCAGGATATTGTAAAACGATGACGATAGACGATAGACACCTACATGGACGCGTATACGCCTGGATATTTCATACCACCTCTCACACCTGGGGTCTTGTCTGCTGTTTCCTCGATTTCAAAGTCTCCGCTCAATTGAACACGTTCGCCCGTGGCACTAAGCCACCGTTCAGGCCGCCATTCCGACGCATCTTCTCCCCACAGATCTTTATTATGATTTGCAGCTAGAAGGGACATGATCAAAGTGGTGCCTTTCGGGATGGCAATTTCCGAGAGCGTCCGTCCAGAGACAGATTTGATGGGCCGATACAGCGGAAGTACAGCATCTTCACGAACCCTGGAAATGAACGCCGCTTGAGCTATTGACAGATGACAGAATTGGACCGCCATACGTTCGGCTTAGGAGCGACGTAGGTGGGTGTACCCTCAAGGTCTCCCGAATGACGGCATCGAGGTAAGGAAGGCCCATGAGAAGGTCATAAGGTAACCCAACATCTTCCCAGGGACCTGTATTGCCGTGCGACGCAGCATAACCCTGTTTCGCGTTCCGTACTTCGCTGCGCAAGCGAGCTTGCACGTCTGGCCTGCTGGCCAATATCCAGAGAATGCGACCTATAGCAGTCGTCGTGGTTTCAAATCCTGCAAATATTATTGTGCTAGATAAAATATTGAGGTCGCCAGCGAGTCACATCCATGAGCTTGAGCTCACTTCATTTGCCCTAGTAGCTCTTCATCCGTGAGCCTGTCAGCAGCACAGGAAGACATGTTTGCCTTTACTACGGTAACTCGTTACCATGAGCGTGTGAGATAGAAGATGATATATAACTTACACATGATGCTCATGATATCGTTACCTTTCATGCGAGACCTTAGGTTTCCAGAGCCCTCTGGTTCGGCACGATTTTCCATGATTGCTTTTTTCTCCGCAAATATGCGCTTGCTTGTTGCGTCCATGACTTGCACCACACGACGGAGGTCCCTCAGAGCCTCGAGCGGAGCCCAATCCATTATTTTGTTACGCCAGTACAAAGAGAAATGTCGCACGACGAAAGGAACGAGAGGCCGGACCATAAGCAGCCGGAGAACTGAGGGACTGTCGGAGGGAGATGGGTGAGTCGTGAGTCGTCGACAGTAGGCGACCTACGCTAGATTTTTTATTGACTCCAAATACTCGTTTTCTTTGTCGATATCTAGTGCATCAAAGGAATGCCCTAGTGCGGCCTGACAGACGTATTCGAGAGCACCACGAGATAGCCAAGGGAGCACGTCGATTTCTTCCACGGCTGATTGCTGTGAGTGAGTGGGATAGGATGAGGATCAAGAACATACAGCCATCGGATGGCAGCTGTGAGCGGAGTATGGTGCAGAGCTCATCTGCAATAGGTTGGATAATTGGGAGCAAGTCGCGCATATTGGCCAGAGAAAATACGGGATTGAGCATTTTGCGTTGTTTCCTGTGTTGTTCACCTTGTAGGATGAGATATGTCGCAGGACCTATGAACGCAAGCAAGACAGCGTACCGAGGGTCGAAATCAGACCTAGACCAAATATCAAACAATTTCCCCTGCACGAGTTGTAGAATATATTTGACGAGTGGAGACAGCAACATACGTGATGAACATGTCAGTTTCGGTATAGATGTGCTGGTCTTTGACGACTATGTGATGCAGAGCAAGGGGGTCAGATATGTAGAGCTGTTGGCTCTACATGGGGAGATGTGAGCCACCTTGGTCTTTGGCGGAGACCTGTGTTGTATTACCCCGAGCAAGGCGTTGATTTTGACTGCTCCGCCATATTTCTCGACCAGGGCGAGGTTGTACTGAAGTGCATCTTTGAAAAGCCGGTGGTAATTTCCTGATGACAAATGGTGGGGAAAAGTGCCAGTGGCGGGGGAGAGGTAGTACCTGTGAGCCAATGATCCTTGTTTGGACCTGGTATGAGTGCGAGGGGAGATTTGCGTGCAGCGAACTGCTTGACAAGCCTCCAGAGGCAGAAGGCGAGGAAGGCGAGCGCGAGAAGGGAGGGCATGGGGAAGCAAGGGCGGGCATGGTGATGTACATCCGATGATTGGTAGGGTGATCACATGATATCTCCGTCTCAGTCATCCATGTGCATCATGGGCGCCGGCTTCGAATGCTTCCCGGGTATCGCCCACAAAAGCTCGTGCGTTCTGACCACGACCATCCTCTCCAAGCGTAATGCAGCTCTCCAATGATTTGGCTGCCCTAATAGGTTTTGCCTGCGAGGCCGCTCTCTGGGGTAAACTTGAACATACCCACACTCGCTCCCATGCTAACCCTTTCCAGGTATAAATGTAACCCTCTTTTTCGTTTCTTTGGCCATCCTGAGGCACCGACCCCTCCGCGATAGCATCAACAACCCCGTCATTTATCTCAACTGCGTCATCTTCTTGTGTTGCACCACTCACTTTGCTCTCGAGTTTAACCATTTCTACACAACCCTGGTTAGTCTCGAGACCCTGACTCATCACGCAACCATTCACATATTCGTGACATAGAATGACACCGGTGTCGCTGGCTTTGCTAACGAAACCAGCTCGCTCGTGGGTGCCGACTTCTTCATATCGTTCACCGATCTCTTGGGCGATTTCGTCCTCATATACCGTTGCTGGACGATATGGGGAAAAAACTACTATATCATCGTACTACCATTCCTTACTTCGATTAGCGGCTTCGGTAGGCTGTCTTCTTCATCGGAAAACTCACTCCCTCTTACTCCCAATCTTTAGCTTCTATTATTGCCACCATTGATATCCTTCTCGCGACCAACCCCAATTCTCCCACTCCTCCTCCAGCTCTGGTTCCCCTTGGTCTCGCAGCGTATATCCTTCCCCTCTGCACAAATGTCATGGTTACCACACTCATCGTGTACCGCATCTGGTATACCTCTCGCGCTATCCCCGACTCCCCCCAAATCGGCCACGGCGCCACACGCCGTGCAATGATGCTCATCATCGAGAGCGGTGCTCTTTACCTTTTATTCCAACTTGTCTTTGTCGTGCTCTTTGCCCTCTCCAACGCGGCAGAGGCCATCCTTGCTGTGATGGCCGTCCAAATATATGTAAGCAACACAAACACCGATTTCAAATGTTTCACTCCATCTGTTCTTTTCTTATCGCAGGGAATCGCTCCCACACTTATCATCATACGTGTTGGTCTCGGCATCTCTTCCGAAGACACTGGAACGGTCGCATCCACCCGCATAAAGTGGGTTGCCCGCCGTACACAAGACACCGGTACATCAGCAACTGGCTACACCGATGTCGTCACCCATACCGACTTGGAAGGGATGAAAGAGTCGGGCTTGTCGAAACGTGAAAATGATACAGAACGCGGCCTGACTCCATCTCTTTGAAGGCCTGTCTACTTTGAGACCTCTCGACGTATTTGGGTTTCAGCACAAAGCCGAGGGTATACACATTTCTGAAGTTAGACGCCCGTGTCATGACCAAAATATTATAAAGGTTATACAATACGCACTCTTCACTCGACCGGTAGACTGGGGTGGTCTTCCACCCACCGACGTAGCACGGTCCAGTCTTTACATTTATGCACCGAACCAACACCGTTTGCCGAGTGGGTCCAACCCCCATCCACAAATTGAGGGATATCGTCTTCTAGTGTGGTGTCCGCATGACAAACAAGGATTTGCCTAAGATAGCGCAGGCAATGCTGGATATGCTCAAACGCATGCGTTCGGTTCGTCAAATAGCCGACGCGAATGACGTCCAGACAGTGGAGTTGGTGGTAAAGCGACAGAAGGAACGTGCGATTATTTGGACCAAGACGGACGAATCCGTCCGAGGGGAAAAGCGTTCCCCATTCGTCGTCGTCATAGAGCGAAAAGTGGTCCTCGCCAGTCTCGACGCTCAGGCCAGCGAGCGGTATCTGGACCGGCAGCTCTGATGGGAAGTCATCTCCTACCCAAGCTAAAGGGGGATTCGTCAGTTTCGCCGAGGCAGCGTTCCGAAGCAAGTCATGGACGTACTCCATTCACGGGTCTGTGGCAAGAGAGAGTGGATGGTGTTGATGGTGTACAGTGTGAATATGACATTGAGAATTGTCACGGCGGCGAGCGCGCTGAGACAAGCAATCGCAGTATTCGATGGTCGGCGAAAGGGTCTAAACAGCAGGGAAGGGTGATGAGGGGCATTTCTTGTCGTGGGTGGTGTCATAGTTTGGTGGATAGCTAGCTTGGCCACCCATGCCAGATATATCTTTTCGAAGCACCGGCGGGAACCACTGTATCGGATTCGTTAATTCCAAGTGGTATCCCAACTGAGATAGTATCTTCCCAAGGAGGTGGAACCGACTGTGAGCTGGGTCTAGGCTGTATTGCGGCGCTGAAATAGCTATGCGCACCGTGATGGGAGGATGCTGGACTTGGAAGTTTTCAGTGCTCTCCTTGGCTGGCTCCCCTAGCAATCACAGACATCTCCGAAGGCTGTTCATCTCTTGGTACGAGAACAGGCCAGCTCGGCATCCGAGCTACGGCCGCAAATGCTCGATGCGTCACAAGGAGTCAATCCGCAACTTTGATGTACGGCTCCACGCGGTGCCAAGGACTCGCCTATAAATGACTCGGGAGCAACGCAGATAGTTCCGCCATATTTCAAGTCTTTGAGTCAACGACCGGGCCCGCATCAACTCCAGTCGACCGGTGACAGTCGTAGGTAAGTCATCCACCTGACGCATGACGCTTGTGCTCATTCCTCGCAAGCAAATGAGCAGCTTCGACTACACTGCTCGCAGCCAGGGGAGAGACAACGAGATCGAAAAAGAGCATCTTCTCTCCTTCTCCGATGGCTACACCGACGACGCCTCCATGGAGGTACCTCGCCGAAATACAACGTCTCCACGGTGGATTGGAATGGCAGTGATAGTGCTGTTGCTCATCAACGCCAGTTGCCTGTTCGTCACCATGCATCAACTACACCTTGCTTCTCAAGCACTGAGGCAACACCTCAATTTCACCGATAATAGGAACCTTCCTCGGCCGGACCCGTATGATGGACTTTAATTGTTTGATAGATGCTGCGTAGGTAGCTTGTTAGGGTGGCGTTTAAACATACTATTTTTAGCTTGCACGCATACGAGGCTCCCAGTCGAAATGGTTCCACATGGTACACTGTTCTTTGAAATTAGATGCTGTGTCTCCTGTGTTAGTCAGGACAGACCTCAATTCAACCGGACAAAGGTCAACAGCGGATGCTTGAAGAAGTCCACATTTAGCAAACGTTGTGGCAGAGGCTATCCGCCCCTCTGGCGTAATCGAAGCGCAAGTACACCCCGTGAGACGCCGATGCATACATATTTAACCTGGGGAACGCGAACTGCATTTTCACAACCATCCTCGTAACCCAGCAGATTCGTGACATGCTTGTTTTCGCACCGGCCTTGCTTCTCTCGTTTCTTGCTTGGATCTCGTCCGCCGCTGGTGGCGTTGTCAGAGGCGGATGTGAGTATTTTTGTCGACCTGGGTTGTGACTCCTTGCCAATATCAGTCCATCTCACAACAGCAGCAGCAGCTCGCGATGTTGTGGATACCGGTAAGTACAAGCGTCACGAGTCTTGAGGCAATGTCGTTACCACCGCGTCCAGACAATGGAAATATTGTCAGGCGAGCCGTAGAAACAGGTCAGTGACTGACGGGCTACTCATTCGAATGCCCATCTCAAGTACTTACAGCACCTGAACCTACTACATCCGCTGTGTCAGGTGCTCTTCTCTATGGGAAGGTACACCAAAAACTTGGTACGAGGTGAAGTTGGCAGTGCTTGCTGTTGGATCAAGGCGATTGGGTACTGAAACTGACGTAGTTAGAGAAATATTTATTTCAACTTTGCCCGAGATTAGATTTCCTTGGTTATTGCATATTTGCTATCATTCACTGTTCCTCGTACCTAAGACGAATTCGAGCGCGATGGGCCAGGGTGTGTACAGCAGCACAATGGTGATACCTATTATGGCCCGAAGGATATTGAGCAGTGAACAGCAATGCCAAAATTAGACCACCATTGATCCGTGTAAGTGTCTGTGCAGTGGCGTCCCCGAGCCTGTGCTGCCTAACGGACGACCGGCACCGAGCATCGCAGTGGTGTTGAGCTGGACAAACAGCCCTTGATGCTTTGCTCCATCCATCAGTGAGTCGTCTGAATCGACTCAACTTGGATGGCCTGTACAGTGCCTAGACGGAAGGTGTTGCCCTTGCACTCTCGGGAACATAATTGTAGCGGAGGCTGGGTAGAAACTGAGGAACAGCTAGGAAATACTTACCTGAGTACATGAGTCAGTTGGTAACGTGCATGGTCCGAAAGCGCTATATTCAGAACTTACCTCAAGGGGAACGTCACCTATATCAATGTCTGCGGTGAATTCGTGTTCGTCTCAGGACACCTAGGCGACAGCAAAAAGGCGGATAAGGACAACTTGGATGTTCCGAACAACGCGAATCTAGGACGGTCACCCGCCACCGTGGCGACCTGAGCATCGCATCCACCGCATCCGAAAAGCAGTGCAGAAGCTGAGCGCTTCAATCAAGCTACCTATCGGACGCACGTATACGAATTGTACACCGCAGGGTAGTGGTGAACGAGTCATCTCAACGGCGTGCACAGCTGACGCAAAGGGGCAACTGCCTCGACCAAGCAAGAGGTCGAGGTAAATAAAAGGCCTCGGGATGGAGGCCTTCCCCCTCATCAACTCAACACTCGCACGCCCCTGTTCGATATACAGAACACCTTCTCACCGTAATGCGTTGCTCGACCATCTCTGCTTGTCTTTTCTTGTGCGCCTTTGCGTCCTCTGGCTTCGGTGTTGCTATTCCTACGACAACGACCGTCAGGAACGTGTCCCCGCATGGCGCACTGTTAAAGAACCGGATACACCAGGAAGTCTACCCCAAGAATAGGAGTTCAGCAGCGAGTGAGTAGCTTTGCAGTAGGATGCTCGATTGGCTGACGTAGACTCCAGGTTTCGTCGCTGCAAGCGTAACACCTATGCCTACACATGCAGCGTAACTTACCTGCGTAAGTCGGTTCAACGAACAAAGATTGACCAGTTCCGTTGATGTTCCAACAGAGCTGCGTTAACCTTATAATAATAATTTATTTGATTTTTGTAGCCGTAATTGATACGTTAACTCCTTATTTGGTTAATTTGGTACTGTAACTACTACCCAATACTTTGCACCTCTCGATCCGCGTTTCTGGTACTGCAGTTCAAATTCAAAGTATGCAATACAATTTTGCTCGCGGATTCCACACTGGGTTCAATTCAAATTTCGCCTTGTAGACCTGCTGCATTGCCCAGGTTATGCCAACGAACGCTGGTCTGGAGAGTAGCCGGGAACAAAAACCAATTTACTGATGCATCCGACATTCAGTTTTCTTCGTAAAATCGTGCAATTTTTCTGGTGCATTTTGCTTCCTGTAATCTGCTATGTGCCGACTGGGGAACATGCTCCCAAAGCTCTGGAGGAATGTAATTACCAAGACACTTGACCAGGAACCATCTTGCGCTTTGGCAACGGGTTCGTCTTGGGGATAAAATCTAAAGCGGGGAATGCAAAGGATGCTGTTAAATGACGAATGTGAGCCATCCAATGAACTAGGATCAAGGGTACTCGCCATGATGACCAGCGAACAAGGACATGTTTCCGACTCGGATCTGTGCCAAGGCTACCTTCCGGTCCTTACTATTGCTGCAAGGGACCTTGAGTCCGACATTAACTCGTTGTCACACAGGGTCCTAGCTCCTAGATCTTGAGAAGCTCAAAGAGATCTCCAGCTTTTGCCTTCGAATAGGATACTGGATAGTTTCTCACGTGTGGCTGACCACGAACATTCGTTTTTCACCCTATTATTTCCCTGGGTCCTGGAGAATAACAGAGGAAGGGTTCTATAAAGCTTCTGGTGGAGTGATCGTTATGGCTAAAAAGAGCTAGAAGCCAATGGTCTGTCATGACGTTAATAAAGCAATCGGCTGTGATTCTCGCAACAACCTTGAGCGTGTGGACCAGTCACGAGAGGTCTAGCAGCAGACAAGGAAAGATACGCACCATGAACGAATCCGTTTGATCAGGTTGGTCGCAGATTTGCATCCATCGAAGATGTATGCCTCCTCGTAAACAAGTTAGCGCGGATGTCCAAAAGGAGCGATTGCCGAATATCTGCACAGCAACGAAGTTGAAATGTTGAACAGCAGACAACCTATTTTTGACGCACTGTCGCTCTTCACGAGAACCTGATGAACGGTACTCACGACGTCTACGAACACTTGTCGTTATAAATCTCATACCATAGAGATCATCATTCACCCGCTTGGCGCACATGTTCCCCCGGGTTATAACCTACTCGCTGTATTTTCTGCCGATCGCTCTTGCCCAATACACCCCATCGCCGAGGTGAGCAGGCCCACCAACTACTCGTGCGGGTGGCACTCATTGTAGAAGATGGGCACAGGCGGCCGCTCTGCTGGAGAACACGCTATACGTTCACGGCGGATTAAGCGATCCATCCAATTCCTATACATACAGCTCTGCCCCACCGATATCCGACCTATTGGTCCTAGATCTCTCCACCACTTTTAATTCTTCGTCTCCCCCGTGGCAGCGTTTCTCCGATATTTCCTCGCCGGCCCTCGCCTGGCACACATTATCCCTGTTTAAACCTACCGAGATTTTGCTCTTTGGAGGCCAACCTGGTCCCAACTCCAAGACAGTTCTTACAGACCTCAATGATTCATCATATCTATTCTCGACTTCCGGAAAGTCCGGTTCATCTTTCCTCTCGGAACCGCAGAATTGGGCGAATGAGCCCATGCGTAGGATCCGTCACTCATCATCCCATACAAGCGGCAAGGTGTGGTTAATCGGTGGTGAAAAGGCAGATGGTTCTGGCAATGCATTCAGGGATCACTACTACTTCAGCCCATCTGGTCCAGAGTTCGTCCAGTTGCCGTCTTCGAGCAGTGCGCCACCTGACATCTACGGCCACGCCTCGCTCGCGCTACCAGATGGTCGCCTCCTGGTCCTTGGGGGCTACTGCGCGTCGTGCTCAGAACTTGTGCCCATGAACACGGTATGGTCCTTGGACACCACTCGGAATCCGCTCGTATGGGAGATGCTCTCCATTTCGAACGAGCCGTTGCCAAACCCTCGCCGTGACTTCGCGGCGGTCGTCCTTGCCAATGGCCGAGTCCTTATACATGGAGGCGGCGATACGCAGCTCCAAACGACGTACAGCGATGGCTGGATCTTGGACACAGGCCAGGACCCCATGGTCTGGAACAGCGTTGCGGCACTTACACAGCTAGGCCAGAGGAAAGACCACTCTGCTGTTCAAGCCGGTGGTTATGTGCTATTCTGCTTTGGTAAGTTACACGAATTGCACGACCACGATGATGGCCACTTATATCACTCACATTAGGATACGGTTCTTCTTCTCCTGCGTCTGCATCCTTATTTATATACGACCCCACGACGTCCTCGATGGTGACGTCTTATACACCCTCTCCGGGCTCGATATCTGCCACCCCTTCATGGCCCTCAGGCTGGCCGACCCAGACTGGGTGGAGACCCACTTCTAAGGGGGGTACTGACGCTCCTGCGAATCCGACGGGTACTCCCTCGCACGTCTCTGGCCCATCATCCAGTTCAAACCAGCACACTGTTGCTATCGCACTTGGGACGACATTTGGAGTCCTTGGGCTTGTCGTAGGTGGACTTGCGACAGCATACTATATGCGACGAGTGCGTAATCGTGACAGAAGGACCACCGGGAGATTTTTTCCGCTTGCCGCCGACCCCGAACTCTCCTCGTCAGGCGAATCGGTGTCCGGCGTTGCACCAGAGGCAGCACACTTCGAGGGTCAGATGAACGAGAGAGTCAGGGGAGGCGTGATAACGGATATCCTCGCACACCTCGGTATCACGAAATTTCGTTCCAGCGATGTTCAACCCCGGAGGGACATGTTTGTGGACGAGGACGCTAGGTCGTTCGGCTGGGTAGGACACTCGACAACCGTGCAGAGACAAGGCAGTGAGGGGACAAGTGTCTGGTCCTTCCGCTCTGTGGGTGCCCTTGTACGCGGCGTGATGGGCAGCGAGTCTAGCAGATCTGGGGTAAATCAAGGGAGCCACGAGTGGGAGAAGATCGATCATCACCGTGAGGAGGGCCAGGAAGGTTTAATTCGTCAAGGAAGTCTTCACAGTCATTGTTCTTCGCATCCGACGCATCGGAAAGATGGCCTGGGGAGCTCCTGGTCATACACCGATCCCTTCGAGGACCCTATCCCGGACGATGACTATGATGACCTCAACTTACGCCATGACATTCCCGAGAAGGTCGCGGATTATGACCATCCTGTTCTGAGAAGCAACGAAACTGACAATTCTGAGCAGACCGCTCTGGGCCCCCAGGATTCCGTTTGGCCTTTCTCTGCACGCTCGCACATGCTCAGTCCTCTCAGAGAAGTCTCACACGTATCTCTCTCGGATACCTCTAATTCGCTTCCGTCTCTGCAAGAACGTTCACAAGGACAAACAACTCATAGTCATACAGACAATCCCGCGCTCCCTCCACCAGCCATTACCCCTCCTACGCCCCACAGTCCTACCACTCAATTCTCTGACCCGCACCTCATTACATCTGTTCCTCAATATTCGACCATCTCGGGTTCCCCCTTATCGCGTTCACAGTCTATGTCCCGTCCTGACAGTTGGTGGTCACGTCTAACGAAACCCCCACTCCTTGATCGTCGAGCATCGATCACAACGTCCAAGCCGTTGGAGTTTAGAGACCCAACTCCCGCCCCTCCATTCATCACGTTAGAGGACACGAAGAAATCCTCACCCACTCTTGCGCACTCTAATGATGCACTTGCTGATTCACCAGCTGAACATGGTAAATCATTGTCTTCCGCTCGCAGCGGACGTACAGCGAACACCGCTTCTGTCGAACATCTGGGGGGCACCTATGACGTGGTTCAGCGTCTCGCATCTGACGGATCGAGTTCCCGGCGTGCACCATCGCTGGGTTCTGCGGAAATAACCGAACAAGGGATGGTCAGTATTGACAACCCTGCGTCTTCCGAGATTTCTATGTCAAGCGGTTTACCCCATGTCGATCCGCCACGATTATCATTAGTCCCAGTTGACCCTGCTATACCTTTGGACTTGGAGATGTCCTTCCAGCCTCTGGAGCCATCGAAATTGAATCCAGTTTCACCACGAAACGGCGCCATCGTGACCAGTAGAATCAACGCATACGAACGCAGATTGTCTCGAGAAATGGAATCACAGCAGACCCCGATCCCTCGAAACACCCGTCGTCGTGAAGAAGCACCATCTCGGTCGCGGCCGACGATACAATACGGTGTCGCTCCGCGTGCCTCGTTATTTATCGCCAACCCCGATCTTGGGCATATTTCGTGACGTGTCCTTTCTCTCATTTTCCCACATTTCTACGAATTGGATTTAGTACCCGGGACTTAATGTGCGAACTGTACGCTGTACGCGCCATGCTGTATTGTAAATGTTGTGGACGACAGTTTGTGTATTCTTTTTACTTTCTACGGACAAGGTTGCCTCAAGATGCAGGTCGTATGACCCTCATCATACACGTACATCAAGGCGACTTTGTATTTCAGGGCGCTCGCTATCTCGTGGCTGCAATGACAGACATTTCTCTCGTACCCCATTGGCAGCTGCTATGTACAAATTAAGCCAAAGCCCGAGGCCGGGAGGCTTGCTACGCCGCACTGCCGGAGACCCTACCTTATCTATCCGCAACAAGACCAACAGACCCTTGTACTCGTTCGTACCCGTGCCTGGCAACTGACAATGGCACGACGACGGAGATCCCTACAAGTCAGATGAGTGCCAACAAGGTCGGGGATGGCGGGAGAGCCAGCATATCACCAGGCCACCGCTCACCAGCAGAGTGACCGGATTCAGCCATCCCGAAGAAAGAGGGGGCCTCCCGTGTCATCATTATCATCAGAAGACACCTCGATCGGAATCGCCGTTGGCCAGGTTTCTACCGCGAAGCACCTGCGGATATGAAACGAGGCATAAGTATACGGCACACTTGTGTGTGTGTGTGCGTGTGTGTGTGCGTGTGTGAGACTAGAAACGGAGTTCAGTCCCGGACTCGATTCGAGAATAATAATAATATGATATAAAATTGAAATTTGATATGTATGATTCCCAAGTTCGGGATCTCTATAGGGATATGATTCTGAAACACAGAACCATCCTGTTCGCTTGTTGATGGGGAACCTATTCGGATCTGTGCAAAGTCAACAACGTTACAGGGGCGTCGAGACTCATCATGCTTACCTAGTCGGACAAAGAATCATATCATAGACCGTCGGAGATCTCCTTGGATCCATACGACATGCGTGCGCAACCACTCGATGCGCAGCGATTCGAAAAATCGAGTTGCATCCGTAAAGTGATAACTTACTTGTGCGGATGTGGGGGGGAGACGGTGGACGGACGTGACAGCGGCCTGACGGCATGGTATCGGACGAGGCGTGGTGCCATGGCAGAAACGATCTTCTCGCAGTGCTCCGGTGGGAAACAGACGGCGGATGTCATACGTGGGCCTGCACATGGTACTTTGTCGGTAAACACTTTCCCGGATATCAATCATTAAACCATCACATTGGACCGTTGCCTGCCATCCTGTGGAGCAGCGTGTGATGCTACGAGCTTGTTATTCCTGCATGTGCTTCTTGACAGTTGGCGTGCTGTGCTGGTGCGGCTGGCGTGGAACTTGGAAGACATCCGGATATAGTCTAGTGCGTATTACCATCTAAAACCAGACGTATGTCGAAAGGCCACGGTGGGAGCGTACGGTTAAAAAGGGGCGCCTAAGCTCCGAAGTAGTGACAGGGGCATGAAAACTTACAAATCCAGGGTTCAACATCGGACCATGAGGACGTACCGCTCCGATGGCATACATATGCTAGGTATGGTTGTGAAGAGCCTTCTGCGGAGACCACGTCGGCCCGGGCCCTGGTTGAGAAGCTGCTTGCAAGATGGCAAACAACAGCTTTTGATGTGTGGCAATCGTTGGGGGGCCCTTCGGCTGCCCAGGGTAGATCAAGGTGCTAGATACACCCGGGTTAGCCGCTTGGTGCTTGCCCGGAGAGTACTAGACTTGTAACAAGGCTTCCCTGATCGGCATTCAATAACAGAAAATGTACCTTGGTAAAGCCATGTCGCAGCGACCACGGTGAAAACTCACCGAGAGTCATTTTGATCGTATAATGTCAAGAGGGGGAACGTACCAATTATTTGCGTATTAATGGCATCATCGTTTGCAAGACATGGACTCGCAGCAATCAGCCTCGTTGCACGGGGCTCCACTTTCAGGTCTTGAGGTGGACCCAACAAGGTTTAATCGTTCTGCTCGTTTGTTACCTAATGGATGGCGGGATGCTGTATTCATGAAGTGGCTCGGGACTGCCAACTTGAAATTGCAGATGGACAGTGAGAATCCGGCGGAAGCGTTGTCAGTGTGGGTTCGTAATTATCCAGATCCCCTTTGCCACGCCTTGTGCTATTGGCCATCTCCAAGCCTTCGAGGTCGGCACTTGGAAGTTGGCCGGTTCCAGATCCAAATACTATACCCTAATGAGGAAAGCTGTGTCAGCTGAGCTGGGTCCTCGAACACCCCGCCACCAATGTGTGGTACAGACGCCGGGGGCGTTATCTGCCTCGTGCCATTGGAGCAGAGCTCCTATCCAAACTCTACTCAGGACCTTGCTGCGTTGCTGGACTCTGCACGCGATGTCACCGGATCTTTGACTACGGCGAGTGTAACAACAGAGTTGCCTTGGATAGGCATTTACATTACACGTGGTTAAGGGGCGAGCAAGCTCTACTCCTTGAGTTCTTGGATTAGCTGCTTGACCTCCTCGGACTTGTCTGTGATCTTGTCGAGGTGCTGTTGTCGAGCTCAGGTGTCAGGTAAACTCGGGTGACATGACGGGATGGCCTTACCTCGACAAGCAATGTGACGTATTTCTTCTGGGCATCCTCCTTGCTCGTGCCCTTGACTTTGTTCCAGGCATCCCTACAGTAGCGTGCGAAATTGAGCATGGCCACCGGCTGACAGAGAGCGCTTTCACCATTTAGCCTTTCCAACAAAGTCCATCAAGCCCGGCCTGTCGGTGTTCACGTCACCGATGGTCGCTGCCAAGTGCGGCGCTCAGTGGAATCTAGCGTCGATGTGATCTAGGACACACACCTTGCTTGTAGTATGCATAGTACTGACAACGATTGCTTCAGCCGTGTTGCATCCGCGATGATCAGACAACACCGCCTCACCTTGAGCTTGGTGTCTTGATCAGGCTTGAGGGGGCCGCTCTCGGGGAGACCCTGGACGTACTTGACGGCCTTGTCAAACTGTTCCTGCGGGGTCAACGTCATGATTGGGGTTCGGAGGTGCTGGTCGTCGTTGGAGAACAAGTTGCAATCGGGGTTTATCTGATCAGTATTCGGACAGATTATCCTCGATTAGGAATATCACAAGGGGCGGCTCCGGTTGCACACTGACTGACAGCGTTGACAGCGATTCAGAACGCATATATTATACATACGCCCGGTACAAGGAACGATCATCTAAGATAGTTGTGTTATTATCTTGGTAGTGTGACAGGTCACGCTGTTCCCGCGCAACCGACACGAGAGCTTGATTGCAACCAGACGCCAGATTGTCTCCTGCTGCATCTGAGCATGTCGCCCACGGCAGCAGCACCGCCTTCGCCACAAGAGATACAGAGGAAACTCTCTGTACACTCCACTGCCAAGTCGAAGAAGGTAGGATATCGATATCCCACTAGTGCGCTCTCGGGGATACCCTGCGCTGATCTGAAGCATCGCAGAGTCCACCAGTCACACAAGCCCATGTGTCTGGAACAGAGTCAGATTCGGATTCCGCTGCGTCTCCAGAGTTGGGGTCTCCCACACAGTCACAATCAGTGGGTTCTACAGGAGTGTTGCTGGCTGGGAGCAGCTTACAACCACCCCTCTCCTCGATCGCCGAGCGCGCACTGGGCAGCGGGGAGGAGTCTGAAGAGGACGACGAGGAAGAGGAAGGGCCGTGGAAGACGGCGGACAAGACTCAGTGCATGCAAGACTCTGTGAACGAAGGCGTGCTCAAGTCTGGCTATCTCTGGAAGAAGGGCGAGCGGCGCAAGGTCTGTGCATCTCTGGCCACTTGTCGATTGCGTAATCTGGAACCACTGTAGACGTGGAAGAAGAGATGGTTTGTATTGCGACCCGCGCATCTGGCCTACTACAAGACATCTGCCGAGTACCAGATTCTTCGACTCCTCAATCTGACAGACGTCCATTCGTGCACGCAAGTCATGCTGAAGAAGCATTTGTACACATTTGGGGTCGTTACATCAGTCAGAACGTTTTATCTACGAGCGCAGAGCCCTGAAGAGGTAGAGCAATGGGTGACGGCGATCCAGGACGCGCGCGAGACGCTGATGATGACTTCGACTCAAACGTCACTTACTACACCGGTAGCGGTAGCAGAGGCGCCAGCGATGCTGAGTCGCAGCACTACAATAACACCGCCTCCGACTCATCCCTTGCACGGGCAGAATGTCACGTCTTCGGACTCGGAGGATGTGTCGCCAAGTGGTCAACAGACGTATCCGCAGACTCAAGCTGCGATCAGTGCTTCGCCTGGTCGACCGTCGGGAGCGCCGAGGGACGGGACCACCAAGGTAGTTGTTTCTGGGTATTTGATGAAATGCGGATCGAAACGACATAACTGGCGTAAACGATGGTTCGTGCTGTATGGGGAGAAATTAGTTTACTCGGGAAGCCACATGGTAGGTTTGGGAGTGATCTGCGATCCGTGACTGAGGTGCTGGATGTTGACAGGACCAGAGGCCGCACCGCCAATTTTCCGTGTCGGACATTCTGGACGCATTAGAATTTGACATGCAGTCACACAAACACGGTGGGGGTATTCCACCGCCTGTGATGAGTGTACAAGGGTCGGGAGGGTCGCCGGAGCAACGCAAGGCTGCCTATAGTTCGTATACGTTCAAGATAGTGACGACGAAACGGACACTGGTGCTGTGCGCGCCGAGCGAGGAAGACGAGATCAAGTGGCTGAGTGCTGTCCGGGCGTTGATCGCCAGAAGAACGGGTGCGGGAGTTGTCCCTGGAGATCCGAATGGCAATCAGACGTCGAAGGGAGATGGTACGTCGAGCAGTGGACTGAGGTTGAAGGTCAGGAATCTGAGCATCAGTGGGCCGGTATCGGAAGGGCAATGACGGCATTATCTGTTGTAATCGTACCTTGCGGTCTCACGTCAAGGATGTCACGGGTGCTGGTATATGTAAGAATTTCCTAATTTGTCGATGTGGGACGACGAGAAGGCGGGCTGATGAACTTTGTCGGGTCGACGCGTTTGATAAGTGGCGTATGCGACAAGCGCGGAAGTGGACGGGTCCAATTTCAGACATAGTGGGTGTCTTTGGGTCTACCACGGCCACCCAACTAGACACCGGGAGTCTAAGAGACCAGCGCGCGCGTACTCGTTCGCTCTGATCGACCCTGTGACTGGTGTGTGTGCTGGATCTGCGATGTAAATAGCCGCGCGTGACCCGGACGGGACCAAAAAAAACAAAACCCCTTGGCAGAAATTCCCATGAGTTTGCGAAATCGAGGGTGCCGTCAGGAGGACCCCGTGACTGGCTTGTGTCCCATCCAACCCAGGTCCAGTGTCTGTGCACCATCTTACTTATACCAAGCCTGGCCCTATGCCTCCACCAACGCGTCCCTCGTCTTACCCTCATCATATCTGACACTCCCTCAATGCCTCCCGCACAAAAATCACCACAACCAAGAAGGTCCGGAGCGCCAAAAACAAAAGGCGCTGTACGCGCCAAGTCCGGCTGTTACACCTGCAGAATCCGTCGCAAGGTCCACCCCACACTCACCCTCACTTCACACCCCCTAACCCTACCCCCAGAAATGCGACGAGCAGATGACCCCCGAGGGAAGCTGTGCCACCTGCGTTCGCCTCCGCCTCCAATGCCTGGGCTTTGGGGCCAAGCGGCCAGAATGGTTGCGGGTAATCCCCCTCCCCTCCCCCACCCTTTTCCATCTCACATATCCCCTCAGGAGAATCGCAACGTCCTCGACCTCCGGGACAAGATCAAGACCTTTCTTGCCTCCCAGGGCATGATCAAGGGCCACTCGGGCTCTGCAGCCCGTGCTGCCGAGCAAGAGCAACAAATATTGGCCCTCTCCGCCGACTATGTATCACCCACCAACAGCCCGCAGACACCCACCCTCTCCATATCCTCTACCAACGACGAGCGTCCCTCCACATACCCCCTGCGCACCAATCCAGGCCGTTACCCCGACAGCGATCGTAAGACCCCACCCATCTCTCACTCGTCGTTCCTACTCAACCCCCCTCCACAGACTTACCCGTCATGCAGGAGCTGAGTCCAGACTCTCCTCTCGACCGAAGCGAATACACCCTTCCTCCTGTCCCGTATTCTTCGCCTCCTCTTAACAATAGCTTAGATTCATGTAAGACCCCGTATCGTTACTAAGTATTTGTATGTATAATAGTGCTCAATGCCCTCCCTGCAGGGCAGCCAAACCATTCACTCCCTCTCCAACGCCCGCATTCCAGTCACTTTTCAAGACTGCATAATGTTCTCATTCACTGCGAAGAAGACATTGTTGATGTCGTTTCTTCCGGATACTTGTTGCCCTCCACACCTGCCGTCGATCAGTACCCCTGGCCTCTCTTGGATGACCACCAAAACGCTTCCCTCGACTACTATATGAAACATGTACTTCGTGCTCAATACCTTCACGCAAGCGATTCCCTCGACTCTATCATCTGGAACCTCATTCATACAAGCGACAACGCTCGTCAGGCTGCCTGCCTCCTCTCCGACCTTCATCGCAAGAGCACACAAAAAAACAGACTCGGCATCATGGAACTAGAAGATGTAGAGGCTCTCCGCCGCATGCAAATGGTCCCCTTCAACACTCCCTTGACGGAAGGCGACGCCCTTGCAGGCTTGTGCATCGTATCCTACTTCCTCTTCAGAGGAGGCAAGGGCCAATGGCAAACCTTCCTTGATACTGCCTGCAATTATTCCCTCTCTATTCTCAACGATCCCCGCTGGGGTGGTCCACGCAGGGTCCTCCTTGACTGTACGGAGAGCCTCCGATTCATCATCAAAACCTCGATGTGGTTCGATGTCCTGGCATCAGCCACCCTCGTCAGAGAACCGCGTTTCCTGGGCGTTATCCAGGAACTCTATGATCGACAACCCGCCTTTTTTGATGATGTCCCCACAGTCCCGATGGCAGAGTATTCAATGATGTCCGTGATGGGCTGCGAGAACCACATCGTGCTCGCCCTCGCCGAGATTGCCAGTCTCGCCAATTGGAAGGAAGCTCATGCCAGTGCCGGCAGCCTCAGCGTCAAAGAACTCGTTAGGCGCGGCCATAAAATAGAGGAGATCTTGAAAAAACCCAGCTCGCACCCGTCCGAGTCTGACGTCACCCTTGACACTACGGAAAGACAACGTGCCCAGCAGCGCCGCCTCACTTCAGAGGTCTTTCGTGCTTCCGCATATGTCTACCTTCACTCGGTCGTTTCTGGCGACTTTCCCCGATGCCCAGAAATTATTGAGGCAGTCAACGACACGGTCACATGCTTGATGGCAGCCGAGGATGGCCCCACTGGCCGTGCGGTGGTCCGCAGCGTCGTCTTCAGCATTTGTATCTGTGGTTGTCTGACCGAGGACCCTCGTCACCAAGATTACTTCCTCAAACGCCTCCAAGAGCAGCAGGGCCTTTCAATTGGAAATTCTCAGCAGGTGTCGTATCTGATTCAAGAAGTCTGGAAACGACGGTCTCGCGGAGCCGTTGATTGGCGCCAGGTTATGCGAGAGGCGGAAATGCTGCTCGTATAGAGGTTTGTCTGCTCTTCGTGGATTTTTTTTTCTTTGCTTTTTACTCCGACATGCTATCGAATACATTACCATCACGCCTTGCTCCCATTTTCCCATAGTATTGTATGATTTCACCTCATCTGCATTGCGAGCATTCATTGTCGACTGCTGGTCAGGATGCTGGCTTGTTTTGGTTGGTTCATCATGGAGAAATACCCGCACTACAAGCTGTACTCTTTACATGCTCTTTCACGAATCAATGGGCCCTACTCTATTGAGTTTGGTACAGCATCCCCCAGTCAATTAACTCGCCTATACAGCAGTGCAAAGTACAGCCACGCTCCACTGTGGGAACCAACAAGCACGTTCTGAAGAATGGATGTTGCGGTGTTGACGGTTGCACATGCTAAACGAATGCTGTGCCAGTGGGTGACAATCATACTTGGTCGAGGATTGTATTGTACACCACTTCAAGCTGGCCCTTGTTGTGTACGTACGTGAAGAACACAGTTGCTTGGCAATCTGCATCAAATATGCATCATATCGGATTGCGGCGGGGCAAAAGTCAGGGCAATGAGTCGTGCTTTGAACGGCAAGTATGTATCGCGTTCCTTGATGGCGAGCCTCGAGTTTGTGGCGACCGAGATCCTATGCCACCACGCCGCCATTACATACCGCACGTCCGAGATCGCATTGCCCGTCTTGGGGGAGCTACTTACTCTACTCACCATGGCCAGGGGGGGAGCTAACGTTGTTCAAGAGATGGGTCCGTGACAGTCCACGGTTTGTTGACGTGTTTGCCACCCCGACTACGTACGGTTCCCTGAGTGAATCGACCTCCCGGGCCCGTCTTGCCATAAACGTGCTGGCGCAAGAAGATGCCCAGAGTTTGGCCCTCGATTAGCCACTGGCAAGGAAGCGCGTCAGCATCCTCATATATGCGGTGATGCGATGGGTGCCTTGAGTTCTGGGTCGGGACTTGCTGCGCCCCACCCCTTGTCATTTCGAAGCTTTCTGGGAGGCGAAATGACTTGTAACTGCCAATCCCGGGTAGGTTCACATTTGCAAATTTTGATCCCCGTCCAGTCAAGAGAGCGAGAAAAAAAAAAGGACACGATGCGATAACGCATCTCCCTTGGCCTTGCGATGCGTCGGAGAAAGCCTAGTCCCGGCATTCAAGGAACGCGTTTTTGTAGCCATCATGATCTCTCACGACCTGTTTTTTTTTTTCCCTTGATCACGGTTTGATAATTATACAACTTGCTGTCACCACTTGCCAAACGCGTCCGAGGGCCCGTTTAACCCCCGTCTCGTCGACACCCATTCCCAGCGACAGCCTACACCGCGAACACGCGCGATCCAATCGCAAAGCCCTCGCCCCTACGCCTCCGACGGGGCCTTTCCCCTCGTGGGTCCATGCGAATCCAGTTTTTTACCGTCTCCAAAGTGATCGGACCATGTCGAGTGCTCGTCCGGAGATGCGTATGAAAAGGGAATGCATGCAGCCTGCACCCTGCAGGCCCACACCTCGCTCTGGTCATATATACTGATCCTCATCGCAGCATACCGGGTTTTAGTGTGCCGTTGCCGAGCACGGTCCATTTGATGCGGCAACAGGTCGTGGGGAAAACACCTGTGAATTGTGACTCGGTGACGATGTACGTGGCGGATAGGATAGTATCCCGGAGCCGGACATGTTGATAAGTGACATGCGTCGTGTCATCCAAGCCTGTTCGTCTCTGTATTATAGGGTTTGTTGAGGGGGTTCTTCATCCTGTGGGGATGCTATCCATCTCACAGGATGGATGATGCAAGGAGCCGAATCGCGGACGCGACTTGTTCATAGCCATGGAACTCGGATGCTTATCTAATTGAGCTTGCGACTGCCAGATACGTTCAAGGTTGGGATGAATAATTCTGTCGAGAAGCATTCCCAAGAAGACCGGCATCTGACACAACACGCAAACCATTACAACACTAAACGGGAGGGTGATCACTCCGTGGTCGCAGCTGGATCTGCACCGACGGGAACTTGTCATAGCCCATCTGCGGAGGTAGTACCCGAGGACTCGTATCCAATTACTTCACTACCTACCAATATGGTTTCATGCACAGACTTCCGACCCCTTAGAACTCACTGCTACTCTGGCGTAATCTACTTCTTAACCTGCCCCCGTGTCGATGCCATCACACCGCATCCTCCCTTGTAAGTCTGCCCAATCCATATCCCCGACCTCGTATCCTCCCTTTCGGCGATTTTCCTTCTTCAGCTACCGATCTCATCACCGCTGTCCCGACGACAATCTGCTTGTCATACCTGCCTTTTAATAACAACCTCCCTCAGCCCCCTGACTCGACAATACTCGCCCTGTCTGGCGACATGTCCCAGAGGAACTCCAACTCTTCAAACGGGAGTCAGTCTCCCTCGCCAGAAAGCCCTTCCGGCAACACATCTCCAGATCTCCTGACCGCCTCGTTGGCATCAAGACCATCAGATGGAGCAGAGTCACTTAACACAGGCTCACGTGGCACACCCAACAAAATGTCGCTAGACCTTCCTCGACCAACCTCAGCAGGAAGGGGTGGTTGTTGGTTCGTGGCGCTCCCGTCCTGTGTCTTTGCCGCCAGCTGACAAAGATCTTGCCACCAGGACCTGTCGACTACGCAGAAAAGTGAGTCAGCCATTTGAACAATGTGGTCCATCCCTGACGTGGCCCTGCAAGAAATGTGACGAACAGCGCGAAAACGATTCGTGTCATACGTGCAGGCGGTTGCAGATAGATTGTCTAGGATGGGGACCAAGACGGCCGGATTGGATGCGCGTGCGTGTCGTTTCCCACTATTGCTGACGTTTATTGATTCCTCTCCAGGATAAACGAGCCGTAGAAGCTTATAAAGCAGACATTAAGGCGAAATTGACCCGAGCTGGCCTCATCCGCGGTCAACCTCGTTCTTCTATAATGCAGGCCAATTCGTCGTCATCGTCATCGTCAGTCTTTGCCACAGAACAATACCAGGGTCCTGGAAATGGATCAACAATTCATCCCCTCATCAACGACAGCGGCACACCTAATCTTACAATCATCGACGCCACCCAGGTACAAGGCCAAGGCGAAAGCCCGACAATGATGTCGATGTTTGGTGAGTAGTACTTGTCAGGTCCTTTCGACGTCTCATTCAGAAATTCAGGGTTGCCACTCAGCTCACCTTTCAACATGAACTTGCCACCGATTGATCCATCATTACCACAGCTTATCAGTTATTCGCCATACACACCCTCCACCTCACTTTCCTCCTCGCATCCGTCACCACAAGACCTGGGATTTTTCGACCACAGCTTTGATAGCGTTACCCCACAGGCGCTCGGATTTAACCATGAACCTATTGCATTATCGGCACACCCACTCCAAAGCGAGCATGTGTTTTACTATCTTGACCATGTCAGGAAGTCGCTTTTCGCATTTGCGGGAAACTCTGCTGGAAATGCACTGTATTCAGTAAGGCTTCTTGACCACAACCCAGACTCACATGAAACTGATGAGTGAATCAAAGGTTGTATCTCAAAACCCACAAGGTTCCTTGGCGAACGCCATATGTGCCCTAGCCAGTCTCCATAATATGCGGATTCGCGTCGCCAGAGGGCTAGAACCAGTGAACAGCACTCTGGAGAACTCGCCGGCAATAATGTTTTACGATACTGCCCATGCTCAATTGTATAAGTCTCGAGAAGGAGCGTTGACGGAAGAAGACGCCAATGCTGCGCTTCATCTCCTCGGCTTCTCCTTGTTTTCAGGAGGCGTAACCGATTGGCAGCCGATGCTTGATATCGCCAATGATTGGATGGCCCAAACCGGAATCCCAGCACACGAAAACCCCAAACTAGCCATAATGAGCATGAGCCCAGCTGCACGACTAGCACTGAAAGCCACCATGGTAAGAGCGCATCTGAAACAGGTCCAACCTGCGGCTAATCCGTTGTTGATAGTGGTTAGATGTCATGTCAACGATTACCCTGCATACGATACCCAAACACCTGGCCTTCTATAGAAGATTGTATCGAGGAGGAGGAGGCTTCTGGTCGGCGACTCTGAGCATGAGCGCCAAAGAAGACACAGATCTTCGTGTGGACAACCTCACTGGATGTCCGGATGAAGTGTTGCTTGGTATCGCGGAGATCTCCACTCTCTCGTGTTGGAAAGCACAAGAAATGCGGAAAGGGTGCCTGAGTATGAAAGAGCTAATTCGACGTGGAAACATCGTCGAGAGCCACCTTCGTTCATGCGAGCCAATGTACTCCCGTGAACCCGATCAGAATTCGCTGCATCCAGAGCTTCCAGCCGACGGAGACCCGAATTTGAAGGGAATGGCAGGGATTTCAGCCGCCGTCGACACACGACAGCTAGTGGCGAAGATCTATCGGGAGGCAGCGGTCTTGTATTTGCACACGGTGTTGAGTGACCCGATTCCAGGTATGGGTGAACATATTAAGATGGGATCTTAACTGAGGGATTTTCAGGTGTACCAGAGATCATCCAGTCCATTGAAGTAATAACCCAGCTAGTGCATCAATTGCCGATGTCGGCGCTCGATCGGACGCTGGTATTCCCAATATGTTTAGCGGGTTGCCTGACAGACGACCCTGTAAAGCGGGAAATATTCAAAGTGAGATTGGTTGGACAGCAGAGCGTCTTTGGGAACGTGCAGCAGGCATTGATGGTCATGGAAACCGCCTGGCAACGATGGGATACACGAGGAGGTGCAGTCGAATGGCGCGACCTTTTACATGTTCAAGGGAGGAATCTGCTCTTGCTGGTCTGAGACTGGCAGTGACGGTTAGCCCACTCACCCATTTCTATAGTTTTTATCCTACTCACCCTATATATATCTGACGGTTAGAACATTTTAAGGTAGTAGTGCATCCATTAGTTGATTCTGCAGTGTTGTATTAGCCATTTATTAGCCAGCGAGCTCACTCACAAATGCCGTGAGAGGTTTATAGAGTGTGTGCGGGAACGCAAATGCAGCGGTGCGACACCCTGGGGCTATATACCGACGGGTCGGAAATTGCGCCACTTGAGACGTGCATCAATCACAGCCCAAGGCACTCATCAAAAGCAATGATATTATGTAATTTCTTGCCAAATTTATCCTCAAAATAAATCAGCACGTGACCGACGCGTCGGTGAAACCGAACCGCGAGACAAAAGCCATCTCTTCTTTCAGTTTCTTACTACCACTATCACTAGCCATGTTCAAAGGCATATTGCCATCCAAAAGATTACCTTCCACAGAATTTACTATGGTCACTAGTCTGGGTGACATCTCCAACGGAAAGGAGAATGTCCCAGATCCTGTCTCTGTCGTACAAGCCAACCCACAGAAGATGACGGTCCACAAGGACAGAGTGAAGCACGCAAAGTCCAAATCAATGAAAGCCTTGCAGGACTTCGCCGTCGAACCTGTGTTCACCAACCAGGCGTTCGACAAACTCTTGGCAAGTGATACGCCCACGGAAAGCATCTTCAATGATTGTAACGGAACACAAACAGGATGATCTGCAAATCCCTTCCACTCTCCGTCCAAAGCTCGCCAACATGGATACTACTGTGAAAGTTGCCATGCTCAAGTCATCTCAAGTCATGACGGCTCACCCATCTACCGCTGCCCCGTCCACCCCACGTACAATGCGCAAAGCACGCAGCATCGAATCCATGACTTCTCCCCATGCCCCTCTCTCTACGATGGGATCTGAAAGCCAGCCAAGGCTAGGTGGGCTCTGGAGCTCCGCCTTTGCTGGCAAGAGCACTACCGACCTCCGTGCTACGGATAACTCAGACCCATCTCATGGGAGAGGCGCATCATTCGACGCCGCACAAACACTTTCTCGTGCACGAGCTCCTGTGACTCCCGTCGAGCTCGTGTCCAGCAAATCGAAGGAAAAGGCACTTGGCAAGGGGATGACCCCCGTGAAGCTTTGCAGTATCCTGACCTCGACGTCTAGTACAATACTCGACGTGGAAGTCGTCAAAAAGCTGAGACTCTTGCTAAGGAACGAAGCAGCAAGGTATCCTTGTTGTTCTGTTGATATATTTGTCCTAACGTCTTCCAGTTGGACAGAGGACTTTCTCCGCTCAGGCGGCTATAGCGCATTGCTGACGAGACTCAATGAGATTCTCGAAGTGGAATGGCGGTTAGTTCAGTCCTACATTTCCCTTTGAACAAGGCCTTGATCCAAATTCCAGTGAAGAGCAGCATGACGATCAAATGCTTCACGAGTTGTTACGGTGCTTTAAAGCTCTCTCCACGTCCTCAATTGGATGCTTCGCCCTCCGCAGTTCTTGCCCGACGCCCTTCGTCCAGTTGATTTCGCTGCTCTACTCTGACAAGAAACCTGGAGACGTAGCGACCCGTCAACTGATCATTGAGCTACTTCTTATCTTATTCGAGGTTTATCCAGCATCGTCTCTCCCCTCATCTGGTGGGCGTCTTCGTCGCGAGGCATGGGAGTCATCGGCATCGGCATCTTCTAGCAATGTCGTTACTTTACCCGTGCCTCACAAGAACTTTTTCTCCCTTATCCGTGCCCTCTTGTTAACACCCGCTCCTCCACCCACGGAGTCACCCGCGTGTCCTGTATCGCCACACGCATTCATTGAATCGTTGCATCACCCAAGAATATACAAGTCGTATCTACAGGAACTCTCCGACCTTTGCAGAGACTATTTCTGGGTCTTCTGTCATCCGAACAACACCATATGGAATCTCGCAGAAGTCGACGAAGGAAAGGTTGAGAAGCCCAAAGCACCCGGAGGTATGACAGGTGGAGTGGAGTTTGAAGCCATGGGCTACTTCGTAGGTTCACAGGAATATCGCATGATCATCGCTCACCATTTCATTTCGAGTAGACGATACACTTCAAGCTCATCAACGCTATCTCGAATTCCGTCCATGACCTCAATCTCTCCAGTGAACATGAAATGTCTGCTCACCGCTTCCATACGGACTTGTTCGCTTCAGGTCTTGAGCGAATCATCTTGGTATGCTGATCTGCCCCCCTTCAAGCTAGCATACTTACGGTTGTTGAAGATCTGCCGCAAAGCGTCAACAGCATACTATCCCACCCTTCACTTGGAGTTGTCGCGGTACATTCAATGGACCATTCTAGCCAAATTTGAGTTACCTTGGACTGTGTCACGACTTATCGGGCCCCCTCCGATCGCATTATGCAAACTGCGGTCTACGAAGTCCAACAAAGGCGATGGTCACAGCCCGCACAATACCCCAACCAAAAAACGGGTTGCCCAGCCTCCTGGCATCGTCAGTTTACCTCCTCCAAACAGGGTGGAACCAATGAGATTTGAATAGGGGTTTGCAACCCACGATCGTTGTTTTCTGTTGCTTTTTGGTTGTGCGCTATGATGGGTTGTATTCGTGTCCCTTTCTCTTCTCATACGATTTATTGCTGACTACCCTGACCACCGTCATTCCTGTCGTCCTTTTGTATTCCATGTCATGTGTACCGAGTCCGAGCGCGGGCGCCATCTAACGTGTTGAGAACAAATTATGTAGAGTGAAATACAATACACGAGTCGACGTCGATCCGGAAAAGCTTTGTCTGGCAACCAGCGAGTAACTAGAAAACATGGGCATGACTGACTGACTATCCAAGGTTCTAACTCCAGTGCTCGCTATTACGATACAATCCTGCACTCTTAGTGACCACCCAAGAGACGAGACGTCTCTTCGCCAATGCCCAGCCTGTTGTGACGTCCTCGGAACTTGAGCTCCAGACCGATCACACACCGCATGATCCAGCACAGCGAGAAGATGGCGAAACCAAGGCCGCTCCAATGAACGAACCCGGAACGCTCCTTGTTCTGGTGCACGACGACCGCAAAGAGGTACCAGGAAATGGCGAGACACCCTGGGAGGTCGCCCTCCACAGCCGAATACGCATATGCGAAATCGACCATCTGGAGAATAACACTGGAAAAAGAAATGTGAGATTTCGTTTCAGCGGATGGGACGGCTGGACCACATACAAGGACATGAACACGGAAAACTTTGTCCATGGGCCAGCTGGCTCCGTGAGCGCGTCGACGCCAAAGGCTTCAAACCCAGAGAGGAAGACGAGGCCGACGACCCAGCCATGGTAGAGCGAAAAGGGAAGGTGTAAAAACACCTCGTCGGAAAAGTTACGGAGCGCGGTCACTTTGACTTCTTGATAGATTTGCTAGAAAAAAAAGGGGGGTCAGGGGGTCAGGATAGGCGCTAGGAGACAGGGTGACATTCAAAGAAAACGCTCACCGTCACCACGGAAGCAGCAAAGATGATGAAGACGAACGCTGCAGAGGGATCTTTCAGAACGTGGCCTAGCAAGTCATCCGGCTGATACATACCATAGCGGTATTCCTGGATGGTCCAAGAGTAAATGTACATGGCGTTGAGGAAATCGAGCAGAGGCAGCCGCCAGCCAATACGGTCGAGAATGATTTCTTTACCGCGACCGGAGAACTGGTAGATACACGTGCCCAGTATTAACATGTGGATCAGAGGCCTGTGTCGTTGAAGTTGACCAAGTGTCGGACAATGTAATCGGCATTGGTGACCTACCAGATGAAGAACGACCAGGGAGCAGGAGTAAGGTAGGTTTCTCTGCCAGTGTAGTACACGTCCAAGGGGGAAATAACAGTATAGACATTTCCGCCCATGATGAAGACAGCACCAACAATGTTGGCAATCTGAGTTGGGTGTCAAACAGACCACCCTCGTCATGTATGTCAACTCACCTTCAAGGGGAGGTGAGTGAACCAGTGATTCCGGTTCTGATTTAGAAAAGGCAACGGCATCAGAGACTTGGTTTCTTGGTGAGGGTAAGGTGGGCTTCAAATATGAGGAGGCGCCTGGCAATTCGTGGGCTTATGTAGACTCGTAGCATGCCGATGGGGGACTCCGCGTGCCCATCGCACTTCAAGGGCGTGGAAAGAGTCGTGATCACTCCTCACGTGGAATGGAACGCAAGGTCGTGGCCACCTTTCGGAACCCTGTTCAGGAAGCACCGGGAGAACCCACCTCCACCAAATGTGCACTAGACTATTGCTGTGACCTGCATCCTTTCCAGTGTAAAGACTTGATGGGCTATGCCATCCCTGGAAGTATTGAATACTCACATTTCCAACATTGCAGTGACCAGACGTTCGAAATCTGCACTCTGCAGGTTCTATGGTGACAGGTGGTCCGAGTCGTGCTTCACCACCGTGACTTCACCTTTGACGTATTCTCGGTTCAGCCGTAAATCTGTGTCGCCTCGTTTGCTCCGCGTGTACACTGCTGTCCGTCAGCCGAGTTGAGCCAATCAGTAAACTCAGACTCAGACCTGCCACATTCAGCTCAGAGTACCATGGTGGACATAACACGCTAAACCCACAAAAAGTCTCCACATGCTGTGAGTACTGTACAGTATTCGGAAATAGCAAGCCAACCACTCATGCTTGTTCATGTACGAAAATCCTAAGAAAGATACGGATAGCATAGGGGCCATATGACCATCAAGCATCGAGGTGAAGTGCGTTTTTCAATGTCTGCCACTTGGATTGATGAGTGGGAAACACGACCCGCCATCTGGATTTGCATCAGTAACGACTGGACTCTAGCCTCGTGCAAGATAACAAACCTGACAATCATATCACCGCGACCAATCATCCCACGACCTTCCCGGATTGGCATACCCGCACCCTTGACAAGGACCTGGCCTTCCGTAGCCTTATCATAAATCGGATAGGGCAAGGTAAAAGTGATTTCTTTCCCATCTATCCCTTGAACGCAGATTTCGCCTCCTTGATCAGCGAGAGGATCAGCCCAAGGGATGCAGACGTCCAGAAATAGGTCGTCCTTGACCCTAGAAAAACGTTCTCCGGGAACTTCTTCGATCAGGAAGACCACATCTTGGAGGGTTCCGTCTTTGAGCTGATGGCCCGTACGCGGGCAGACGATCCTAGTACCACTGCGCATCCCCGGTGGAATGTCAATAGAAATCTCCACCTGCTCCGTTCGACGCGATAGCAGTTCCCTCGTCACGAGGAATCGATAAGTCGTCCCGTGATACATCTCGTCGAGTGTCAAAGGGAGCGGGAAAATCCATTCCTTAGAGGCACCTCGAGGGGTGTTGATCGCACGAAGCGGTGAGCCGTAGGGGGTCGCATCTTGATCATGAAGCCAGGTGTCCGGTGGCTCCTTTCTGCCCTTGGTGGGTCCACTCGAGAGCTTGTGGACGAATTCGCTGGTTTCGAGGGTGAGCACAGCCGCATCTGGACACTAGTCCACACTCACTCTGCGAAGCCAAACTTGGACGACTTGTGCTGACGCCTGGACTGTGGTGGAATAACGGGCTTCGATGTGCGTGACCTACCAGGGCTGGTACGAGGTGTCTTCTCCGGACGATATTTCGTCTCTGACTCAGCAGGGGAGGAACTGGTAGTCTTCTTGGATGATTTAGAACGAACAGAGCCACCAGAATCCTTCGAGCTGCGATCATGCGTCGATGCAGAAGTGGTAGTCTTTGGTGCAGCTGAACCGGGAAGATCGCGTAGATGGTCGCGCGACTTGGATAACTTGTGGCCGTTGTTCATCCGGCCGGAACTAGAGTGGTTCCTATCTGGACTCGGCTTGGCTGACCGCGAACGGGAACCGGGATTCAGGTCATCGGAAGATGGAACGTGAGAGGATGATGATGGGGAAGTCGCCGATTGCGCGCTGGATTTGGTAGCGTGATCATCACATGGTGCAGAAGATTTTGAGGATTTGGGGCTAGACCGTTTGCTTGAGTTGGAGCTCGCCGAAGGTGGTCGGCTTGATGCCTGGGTGCTTTTGGATTGGGTATCAGAATGAGTGGCGTCAGCGCTGCTGCCAGAGGGAGAGCTGGTTGTCGACGAGGTCTCCGATGATGAGGAATGTGTGCTTTCTTTCCCGTCCATCAGAGCGTGATACGCTTGGTTCGCCTGTTGGTAGTTCATCATAAACGGTACACGTGGTGGCTGGAGCGGAGAAGCCTACTTCAATGAACATTTGTGCTGCACGTTCCTTGCCAACCATATGACGGTCTGGATGCCATTGCAGAGCCTTGTTCCGACGTCAGCTGACAGAAGTCGATGCAGACACGAGGGAGTACACACGCATTTCTTGTACGCTGTTCTGATAGCATCGTCGCTTGCGTCGGTGGTAAGCCCGAGGACTGCGTGATAATCTTGCTTTCTTGCGGGCATGGTCGAAAAGAAGATTGGATGATGTGAATAGTTTACGGGTCACGGTCGATGTCGCTGCAAGAGGTTGCCAGGACAGTGAGAAGGTAGCAGGCTCGCCTGTGTGGGTTTTGAACGTACAGTAGGTATACTTATACGAGGAAGGACGAGCTCCGACGGTCAAGAGCGATCAACTTGCACGACAATAGATAGATTCGCAGGCAATCATAGAGCTTGCACGCCATTCCTTTGCGCAACGGCCTCGTGTTCAGCACGTTTTGCTTGCCGGAGCTGGAGTGAGTAATCGTTCATTTGAAGTGGCGTAAAGACGATGAAACCATACTCATGGCTGCCGCCAATGTCCTGGAGGTTAGTGGCAGTTGGAGGCAACCAGTAGAATTACATCATCATGGTAGATTTTTCTTCTTCTATGCATCACGGATTCCAAGACGGACACGAACCTCGAACAAACACACCTCCTGGATGAGTTGCAACATGGACAGCCGGCAGTACTGATTCGGATCATAAGTCATATACAAAAAAAATCAAGGAGTCCTCAGGCTGGTAACCAACTTGGGCTTCTGGGAACCAATCCCAAGTTCACGCCATTCATATCTGCGGATCAAGGGATATCTGTGAGTGCTCCTTTCCTCTACGGGACTACTGGGCCCATCTCTGAGAATGGGACGGCTACAGGTTCCGTGACCACGTTCAGTGGACTGGGGCCATACCCTTTGTCCGTTCCTCGGTCGATTCCTGATCAAACTTTGAAAGACCTAGACTTGAAGGCAAGTGCAACTTTGCTCCTGAATCTTGTGATTATTTCAGACAGCGTCATGCTTCTGTATCATGAAACTTTAGATATCCATCAGACTCTCCGCGCGGCCGCACAAACTCCATACAGAGAGGTTGGGCCTATTACCAGGACAGTTTAACCAACCCGCTTCCAAGGACAACGGAAATGCCACAGTGGTTCTAGACCGGTGGGACCACTGATTCAAAGAGCATTCTCTCACCGTTACCGCAGCTAGCCTGAAGCTTTGTCATTTGGGTGTACCTGGGTACAACTAAAATTCAATCCTTTAAACTGTCGTACAGGGTGCACGAGTTAATAGCGTGCCAAACCATAGTACAGAAGAGGCATGTGAGCATCGAGAGTACAGACACCAACTAGGGTCAAGATGGGTCACGGGTGGGATATCATTTCAATATCCGCCTGATACCCTCCTTCTGCGAGGGGGTTAAGCGGTCTGGGAATTGAGGGTCCCAGCGGATAACCAAATCTCCCTTGTTCTTCAAGCTTGCCTGTTTGCGAATTGGCATGCCCTCACCGACCACCCTTGTCTCTTGAGCAGGTTTTACTACCCCGAAAGGGTATGGGACCTGAAGCCTGCGGCCGTCTAGCAACTCAACCACCTTTTTGGTGTCACTGCCAGTCAATGCTTCCACGAGGGGTATCTTGAGGTTGCATACGAGGTCATCTCCATCTCGAGTAAAAACAGGGTGGGGTTTCTCTTCAACGACGAAGGCGAGATCTTGTTCGCCGCCGTTTGGTTGCTCGTTACCTGCGCGTGGGAAGCGGATCTTGGTCCCGGCCTTCCAACCAGGAAGGACTTGTATCTCAAGAACTTTTTCTTCCGTTGACCCGTCGAGAAGCTTTCTGCTAACTTTGAGGTGTTTGGTGGAACCTGAGTAGAGGTCTTCTAGAGAAAGCTTGAACGGCCGAGTGATCTCTGAAGGTTGGGGTGCTGGTGCGGATGTCGAGCGTTGTTGAGTGCGGTGGGGCATGCCACCGGGCATACCTCCAAAGAAGGAGCCGCTTGCGGGTTCGTCGAACATGGGTGTTCTTCCACCCATACCGCCCATACCACCCAAACCACTAAACGGGGGAAAGCCAGCGGAAAACATTTGTCTGGAGAGACCAAAGTTGGTATATGGGCAGAGATGAATGGCGTAATGATACGTACTCGAATATCCGGTGTGGATCGGTCGGAGAGAATCCACCCGGACCGGTGGTGAAAGTGAAGGAGGTACCACCAGGGAAGCCACCAAAGCCAGATGGGCCAGCTCCGGGAGGAGGTGCCCCTCCGCCCTTGAGACCTTCTTCGCCGACTTGATCATAAATGGTGCGCTTGTTCTTGTCACTGAGGACCTCAAATGCTTCGGAAATCTAGGGGGTAGGTGAGTAGTCTGGATTTTCCACTGACAAAGTGAACGACCTCTTTAAACTTTTGTGAAGCCTCCTCTGAGCCCTGATTTCTATCCGGGTGCCATTTCAAGGCCTAGGAGTGGGAGATGAGCGAGGAGATTAGGAGAGGGGAGTGAATGATAGTACCATTTTCTTGTAGGCGCGTTTGATATCATCTTCCGTCGCTGTGCGCGGTACCTCGAGTACCCTGTAATAGTCCTTGCCCATGGCGCTGGCGAATGACTTTGCACTAGGGTTTTGATTTATATTTTGAGAACAGAAATACAGAACACCCCAGAAGGTGCTCGAATGACGTCAGTACAGGTCACGTGCACTGTAAGTGTTGGCTGTGTGTCACAGTTTGTTTTTATCGACGACGATCATGACACACAGCAGGGAGTCGACCAGCGACAGCACTTTGGGTTCATTCGGAATTTCCTGGTCCAATTTCTTCCCCTTTTCTTCATCCGCACTCGCATCGCTCCCAGAAAACGCTCCCCGTCCCGCCCGTTACACCAGACAGGACGACATCCCAGAACAAGATGTCTCTGCCATCAGAAACTACGACGCAATCCAGTCTCTTCCCCCAAACGTTCGCGTGCCTCGCAAGGTCCCCACCGCCATCAAGGTAGAGGCAAAAGTCTGGTTTGCCAACGAACGAAGTTTGTCCTACCTCCCCTTCTTATCTCCCACTCATCCTCTCCCTAGCATGGCTTTCGTGGCTCAATGCTGCCATCCTTATCGGAACATTCGCCGTCGCCCTCTTCAATGCCTCTCGTGATCCCGTCGCACGCGCCTTTGCCTACGTGTATGCCGCCCTCAGTGTTGGCGTCTTGGTATGTCCCTCTCCGGGCCGATTTCTTATCTACTTCACCACCTTAAGATATACGGCTATTCCCTCTATCAATCTCGCATCACCATGATTCGCAAGCGTGATCCCGGCCATTATGGTTCGTTCTCGTTTCCACTCCGTTGACTACAACCCTGAGTCCCTCACAGACGCTATCGCTGGTCCACTCGTCGTTAGTACCATTCTTTTCGTCGCAGTGTTGGCCAACTTTGTCATTCGCGGTATGTCACTACTCTTGCCAAACAATTTCCTTCTAATCCCAGATTCGACCATCTAGTTCACGAACTGTGAGTACTTCTCTTTTTCTTGTCCCACTCTCTTACAGTTTCCCGTCACCCGCTAGCCGTCAACATAAGATCCCAATCCCTGGTTTGGCCTTACTGCAGCAAATCATGCCAAATTTCATACCATCTGCATAATCTTGTTAACTCATTTAAATGATATCTGTACAGTCAAGGAAATTCGTCCTTCTGTGAGAATTTAGGAGACTGTTTGCCCCTTCGTATAAATCGTAAGCATAAGCCATTCCGCGCTGCAAATTCCGGATATAGCTCGAGTAAAGTCAGGTATTATCTACCAACCACGTTGTCCTGGTAATGTCTACCACCTTGCCGGCTAGCTGATAGGTCATTAGCATCTGTCAACGAATGACCTCATTTCCTTGTCAGGACGTGGTTACCTTCTCGAGCCAGCATGGCTATCGAATGGTCTTGGGGCCCCGCTGTGCGTGCCCTTAGCCCGAATTGGCAGCAGTCTTCTCGGTTGGCAGAACTCCATCCGCAATCCAAGTTGAAAATCGTGCCAGAGTAAAGCATACCCCAAAGTCCCTCAGTAGTAGCGTGCGGGTGCTTTTTAGACCTCATGGCAACGCCTTTTGCTACTATTCCGGTAGTCTTACAGTACTTTTTGTAGAATTTCACACAGAAAACGTCATCGGACCTAGAAATGCAATACTAGAAGACAATGCGGACAGCAGACCATCCAGCAGCTCATTTCAAAGCTTTCTTCATTTTCTATACAGAGTGAAAACGAAATCGTCATTGTTCGAACGGGGATACCAAACGAGGAATATATACCTCTTCCATATCATCCAGATCGTTGGTCTCGATGCGAATAATCCTCTTTCCGAGAGTCTTCTCGATCTCCTCCATTTGTAACCATGTTCCCTTGTCATGGACAAAATTGATCGATATACCTTTACGTCCAAAGCGTCCGGTTCGCCCTGGATTGTCCGTCGATATAGGATCCAAACCGCAAAACCAAACGGACGCACCAATACGGTGGATGTAGGTCTCGATGTCTGGCTTAGCATCATTAGAATGCGAATGTCCGCGCTCGTTCATAAGAGGAAGATCATAGTTGACGACCATGTTCACTTGAAGAATATCGATACCACGAGCGATCACGTTTGTCGTGATCAGGACTTTCTCCCGACCCTCGCGGAAGCTGTCGATAATGGCGTCTCGCTCCGAAGCATCCTTGGCACCATGAAGTGAAGCAACTTTATGACCCTCGGCAGTCATTCGCTGTGAGATCCTGTCTGCGGTATGCCGATGCTAGGGGTTGGGGACGTTTGCTCGGGCAGGTTTGACTGAAGCGAAAACCCACTTACCTGACAAAAGATGATACTTTGGCCGATCGTAAGCAACTGATACAGGGAGACCAGGATGTCATATTTGTGTTCTTCGTTACGACAGTCCATGTAGAACTGGCGGATGCCCTCTACCGATAATTCTTCTCTCTGGAGCTCAATCTTGTTGGCGTTGGGAGCAAACTTGTTGGCAAAAGTCCGCACGTGGTCAGGAAACGTAGCAGAGAAGAGGATGATCTGAGGAGGTTGTGCCCGAGGCAAGAGGCTGACCAGATAAAGTGTCAGCATTTAGAAAGTGGTTGTGTAATAAGATTACTTTTTGACTCTCAATGTCTGGTCCCCGAGACCATCTTGGTCGAGCATGTTATCAGCCTCATCGAGTACAAAAACTTTAATGCCTGATGAATCTATAACTCTCCGTTTGAGAAGATCGGTCATGGTGCCCGGAGTACCGACAACAATGTGTGCCGTTATCCTGGTAACATCTCTGGGAAGGTTGTCTTTGATGGCGTATTCTGTCTGTACGGGAGTGAACTTTCCCATCGCCACCACGACCGACATAATTTGTCGTGCCAGTTCTCGCGACGGAGCGAGACAGATGGCCTAAAATAGAATCAGATACTGACTCTATAGGAAAGTAGTCTCTCTCGCACTTGTGTCTTATTCAACGCGAAGTCCACCCTGCTAAGCATGGTAAGGACGAAGGCCGCAGTCTTGCCTGTGCCGGACTGCGACTGTCCAATCATGTTCTGCGGTCTAGCCAGGTGATGAACAATAAATCAACGAAGGAAATCTTCTCACACGACGGTTAGTGCTCACGGGTTGGAAAGAAGAAGGGGTAATGCGCGTTCTTGAATTTTGGAAGGTTTCGAAAATCCCAACGCATATAGACCCTTGAGCAGTTCTGGAAGTCTGTAAAAGAACGTCTGAGGAATATCAATATCTCGACATCACTACTGATCACCTTACAGGCCCAATTGTTCAAATGATTTCGCGCTGTACAGAGGAGAGTTTGGATCGGCTTGTTGATCTGCTAGCGTGACCTTATGATCCATTGTCAATAATAGGCAGCGTGCTCCACATCTCGGAGGTCACCCACCGTAACCTCGAAAGTAGATGATATTAAATCGGAGGTTGCTACATTGAGGAATGGTTATATGGCGACATAAGAGAGCGCCTTGATGTGCACACCTGCTCTAGTAGCCTCCGTGACTTCGGGCTTCTTCGCTTCGCTCTCTGTCACTTCTGGCTTCGCCGTCGCTACAAATTGCATCAGTATCGCGGGCAATACAGATCCAATTCAGATACCATCAGCTGTCTTTGGTGTGTAGAAACCTTCAGCATCCTTCTCCATTATTCAAATGTTGACTCGGACAGAGAGATGGAGGTGTGTTCTGTTTGTAGACCGCGTTGCCTGACTAAGCAAATCTCACTCATCTAATCTTATCTCTTCGTACGCTCTTCGTAACCACCAGCTCCGTATTTGCCTCTTAGTACGGTACCGTTATTATCTAGCAGAAACACTGCGCACCATGATTAACACACCTGCCTCCATTATCCCACCCGGTTTCGCCAGCCATGCGCTGCAGTTGCTTCAGAGAGTACAGCATGGAATATCACCCGTCGAGCTAGTCTACGCCCCTCACAAACACTGGCCATTTCGACCCGGACATGCCGTCCACGCTCGTCCTTCATTACACATTTCGGTCCTCGACGCCTCGTTTAATCCTCCCACCCTGGCGCACTTGGCGCTTGCCAACTCATTCCCACCATTGTCGTACCAGCGCTCCCCTGCCACCTCTGCTCCTGCAGAGTCCTACGATGCGCAGATGTTGCTGCTCTCTGTCCGCAATGCAGACAAGGTTCTGAAGCCAGGGGATGCAACATTCGTTCAACGACTCGAAATGATGCGCCTCCTCTCGCATGATATGATGATGCGTTCCATCGAGACTTCAGAATCAAGTGCCAGTAGTTCGCCCCAGATTAGCGACAACGTTGCGGTTGCCATCATAGATGAACCGACGTTTGTCGGAAAGTCGACTGTTCTATTACACTTTCTCGAGAAAAGGCTGGCTGCATTCGTCGAATCCTCCAATTCTCCAGAGAGTACATCCATTAAACGGGACACATCGTACCCATTCCCTTCGCCGAAGTTGAACTTCCTCTTGGGGTTCGATACCCTCATCCGTCTTTTTTCTCCCAGATATTATCCATCCGAACAAGTTATGGTCCAGATGCTCCGGACATTTCTCTCTCCAGATCAAGAAGATTGTCGCATAGTATGCGCCTATAGGCGGAACGTGAGCGCCGACATGCAGGATACGACAAAGGAAGTAGCGTGCGAATTCATAACAAGTGACCGTGTAGTATTTATCGACATTGGTGCTGAGGAGCAAAGCTACAGCTCGAGCGAAGTAAGAGCTAAAGTCGCAGCAAGGGATGGGGAATGGAAGCAGCTGGTCACGGACGTGATCGCTAACTTTATCATCCGTGGAGGCATTTATTCGGGTTCGGCGAGGGAAGAATAAAAGGTTATATTCTGGTATTATGGTTCACATTTATTGCGACAACGATACGAGTTTACGTTTAAAACAATGAATACCTCTACACACGTGAATCATGAAGGGCGAGACTATTACGAGGAAGAATTTACAGTGTGGATTGTGCGAAAGCGATGGCGACAGTCTGCAAAAGAGTGAGTGGGTTCATACATTCGGAACTCATCGTCTAACGCACCTCGGAGTGACTCAGAGAAACATGAATGTGTGTGATACCCTTGCTTTGCGCAGCCGCTTTTGCATCGCCATGGAGAGTGACGGTCGGCACGCCGACTTCGTTAGGCAGGATCTCGATGTCCTTCATTGCAGCGGCGGCACCCTTTGAAGATATACCAAGTGACTTGAAGACGGCCTCCTTCCCAGCCCAACGCGCGGCGAAAGAAGACGGGGGTGACGGTTGAGTGTGGCAGTAAGTGGCTTCGGCTTCAGTGAAGTTGCGTTCGATAAAGGACGGGTTCCACGATGGCACCGAGGAGATTAGCTCTGGACAAATAAAATATGTGAATACTGCAAAGCACGGAACAACGAGAAAGATCACCTTGATCGACCCCAACACCAACAACTGAGCCTGTGGGTGCGAAAGCCTCGGCAACAGTCTTCACGTTCGCGAAATCGAATGGTATTGATTTGTCTAAGTCAGCAGTGTAGGAGTAGCTGCGCGTCTTCGGATCAAATGTCGCGCGGGCCATGGGGTTCATAAGGACTGGCTGTTCGAGTTCAGGGCTGTAGGGCGGTCCATCTTTGATCCTGACTAAGGAGTTGGACGTCATCATCTCAGTCATGACTTTGTAAGCCTCCTGGTAACGCCTCTGGTTGCGGGACCTGTAGGATTCATAGGTGGATGGGTTCAGGGATGCAAAGAGGTAACGAGGATGGACGATGACCGCAACGCCGCCAACTTGACCAAAGCCAAAAGAGGACTGCCAAACTGTAAGTCCTCGGCAACTGGTAGCAACAAAATCACCTACCATGACGCCAGCGCGGATTCCATCCGTATAGATGGACTTCGAAGGGAACATGAGGTAGTGATGGGCTTCGAACCTCGCATCGATGTTGCTTCACAAAGGTTAACATGGACAACGCAAGGGAAGGGGTACATGGACCTACTCGCTATTGCGGTTCCCGGGAATGGTGCCCGTGTTGACAGTTTGTAAGAGACCTGCCATCTGCCACGCTGCCGATCCACCTTTCGAATGGCCAAGCAAGCTCTTCTGAGCCATGACGGGAACGGCATTGCCATGGGTACGAGACATTGCCCCGAGGATGTTATGCCACATTTCGGTCTCATTCTTCTCGTTGGCTCCAGTGCTCGTACCGTGGATCGAAAGGACCCCGATATCGTCAGCAGTTAAACCCCAAACGGCAAGCGCGCGACGCATGGGTCCAACTCGAGCATCGGTTCCTTCAAGCATACCATACGTAGCCAAAACCTCCTTGTCCTGGCGACGAGCTTCCTTTTCAATATCGGCGATGCGAGAAGCGAAATAATCTTCATCAAAAGAGCCATCCTTGGATTTCTGCTCCTCAACCTCGTCGCGGAGCTGGGCGTGTTCATGACCGAGCCAGTCTGAAATCTGCTTGCGCCGGAAAGCGATCTGGCGGGACCGATATTGAAGATCGAGTGATGGCAGAGGAAATTTGGACGGCAATTCTCGAGCGACCGAGAGAGCACCACGTCCGGGAGCAGGAATAGAGCGCCCAGCTTTATCGCTAGAATAAATGAATACATGGTTCGTAGAGTATTACTTGGCGAATCTTACGTTGATGTGGAGGTGAACGCCAGGATGCCACGGATGGGGGCACCAAGTTCAATGGCAGTCTTTGCGCTCATGACAATGTGAATACCCGTTCCTTGGGACTCCATGAACTATTCGGCTGGATTAAGTAAGGTGTGCAGTAAATAAATTCGATAACTCACCCCTGCACGAGTTGTGGTAGTAGGTCGCGACATCTCTGTGGGCTCACGTCCCATGGCAAGTTCGGTCTCAGCGTTGCTTGTGGCTTTCATATTGGCGAATTCAAAGGAGCCTTCTTCACTTAGGTCATCGAAACCACCCGCAATCATGACCTTCGCCTTTCCGGAAAGGATGGTATCGCATGCGATCTCAAGAGACTGGAGAGCGGTTGCGCTACACGAGGATAAGCGAAATGGGAGAGGAAGACCAACAATATCCCTCACCAAGCCCCAACAGGGATCTTCACAGGCCCACTCGAAGACATTAGAAGCAGGTTAATCCAACCAGCGACAGTGTTGATAAACCTAAACCTCAGCGTAAATGCATAAACATATTTTAAATCACACGGACACTTACGTCTCCTGAAGAATGTCGTTTTGTACATCCTTCTCCTCGCGGCGGTCCTTGAACATCTTAGCAAGCGACTCGGTACCTCCCATACCGCTCCCTACACAGGTTCCAACCTCGGAAGGGTGGATATGATTGTATAGTTCGTAAGGGTCCGTTATACCAGACATATTGAGGGCTTCTGCGGTGCACACCAAGGCCCAAAGAGTGGAACGATCCGTCTGAGCGATAATATCTGCCGGTATGCCATATCTCCCAGCGTCCCAACCAGTTGGGATCTGGCCAGCAACCAGGCGACTGAAGCGGAATGCCTTGGGGACGAAGATACGGGCGCCTTTCTTGAACTTGACGAACCACTGGTCACCCTCCGCAGTCCAGATGTCGCACTTGTCGCCATGCTCGTACTTGAACTTTTCTGCTTCTGATTGGGCAACTTCTATGGGTTCCAAGTCATGTATGAGTTCGACTTCCTGGTTGAAAATTTTCTTCTTGGGATCGTAACCACGGAAAAGCTCGGGCTCTGTTAACAATTAGTTTCTTTGAACGAGATTGCAATTTAGGCGAGCTTACCTATCAAGCGCACTCCAGCGTGCTTCAAAATCTCCTTCTCGTAACGGCCGCGAACATCCTTGTCATCAACGGGGTCTCCGGTTTTCGTGTCAACCCAGCCAACGTATAAGGAACCATTCTTCAGGCGGCCATCAAAGTGCCTAATAAAGCCCATAATCCAAGCCATTTCAATGCAACCTTCGATAGTGAGCTCTCCCCTTGCTTCCATCTCCCATCTTGTGCGCGAGCTTCCCCAGGGTCCAATCTCGGCAAATCCAGTGATAACGACGACTTTCTCCAAGTCAATGATACCTCGGAGCTTGGCGAGTTCCTCGAGGGTGGACGCGGGCTCAGGCACGGGGAATTCGAACTTGAAATTGGCACGAGGCACAACGTTGACGGTTTGCAGCACCCGTTCGCCTTCAACTCCATTGATAGTCTTAAAATCAAGAGCATTATCCCTGGCAATTGCACGACGAAGTTCGCTCTTCTCGTTGAGGCTCTGCCGAATGCGAGTCGTGATCTCGGCGAGGTCTGGTAGGCGATCCATTCCACCGTTCAGGTCAGCCCAGATTGGCTCAACCTGCGTGATGCTGAAGAGGAGGGGATGCATAAGTCCAAGGATGTTGAACGCCATCTCCTTTGCTGAAAAGGTGCGAACGCCATGTCTTTCCAGCTCATGGGCAACAGTATTCGTGGCATCCATCAACCCAGTGCCTCGCGTCCATCTACGAAAACGAAGTGAGCATACAACGCAACACGACTTCAACAACCATGAACTTCTCACCCAATCACAGCCCCAGCCAAACATAGATACTCGCCCCAGCTCTCGGAGCTCCAGCGCTGGAAAAGCGTCTCTAGGGAAATCTTCGATTCCGAATACAACCCATCGTTGCCAAACAGACCGTGATTAGGGGATAGGGGAAGGATAACTTGAGTGGGTCGCGTGACAAATTGACGTGATGCCTTCTTCGTTTTGACGGCACCGAGAATCCGGAGGAGATTGACTAACATGATGCGATGGGCCAGTTCTGACTTGTCGTCTACCCCATCGATTTCCCGGCCATTCTCTGGTATTGCGGCAAAAGGAAGGATATAGTCGAGATCCATTCCGAGCGTAGCATATATGTAATCCACGAGAGCCTCCACATCCTGTTTTGATCCCTGGTTGAACGGAACAACTGTCAAAGCAGACCCCCGCGCGCCATAGCTTTGGTAAATGGATTGGTAGTATTCGACGGTCGAGCGGTTATAGCGAGAAGTAGTGATGACAATATGAGCACCACCAGATAAAAGACCTTTGAGGACTTCGACACCGATTGAGCCTTTCCCGACACCCGTGAGAAGCGCGTTCTTATCCTTGAACGTTGTACCTGAGGTTGCTATTTCGTGAAGGATGTCAAGGTAAACGCCAGTCAGGTTGCTCGAATATTCCCAGTTGCCCCCGACTTTGCGTTTCAGGTGCAGCAGAGGTACTTTGTCGTCGGATACTGGAGTGACGGCAGAGACCTGGGGTCGGAGGAACTGAGACGAGGAACGGCGATTTCGCATGCGCGTGCGGGTTTGTTCTGGACCTTTCCTGAGAGACCGCACAACACCCTCGTACAGTGCTTTGATGCGATTCTTTTGATCCTGACTGATTCCAGGCTGCGACTTCACGACAGTCCATAGTTTGAGAACGTCTTCTTGCACCTTTTGGATATTGACAGTGGAAATGGTATCACCGCTGGCCATTTCCTCGACGTATGCCTCCAATTTGCGAACGTTTTCGCGGACGACCTCAGTGTAAACGATATCGCCTTTCGCCGTTACCTCGGTGTGGGGGGCGGTAGGGAATGTCACTGAAACAAGAGTGAATACGCAGACGACAGTGGTAAATCTTAGCCACTGGCTCACCATCTTTGTAAACAGGGGGTTCCCCGAGGACCTCTCTGGTGTTATCGATGAGCTGTTGACCGAATTGTTTTGCGAGCACGTATGTGTCGCCTTTGCTCGGGTCGCAGCGGTCAATATGATACTGCATGTAGGTCAGGAGCTCGGGATCGGCCCGATTGAGAAGGGCAATACAACGAGCGGTGAGTTCCCGGTCGACAGTTGTGAGACGACCATGGATGATATCATAGTACATGAGCAATGCGTCCTGACGGACCCAATTCCAAGAGGAGTCGAAGTGGCGAGCTTTTAATGGATCAAAGGCGGGTTGTATTCCATCAATGTATGTGTCGCCGTGCTCTCGGGCGATTGAATCGAGTCGGGCTTGGAGTCGTGCAGACGTGGATCTTTCTTTGTCATGGGCAATCTCACCAGCACGAGAATCACGATTAAGATAACGCATATAGAGTTCGATATGTTGGGCGGCAAAGCGATCTTGCTCGGCTTTGAATTTCAAGAATTCTTCGCTGTTGATCGTGCCACCTCCGGCCCCGTCGCTACCGGAACCACCGGAACCACCGCTAGATAATATTATGCCGGCGCGCGGAGCGTATGCACCAACAACGGTGTCCAACCATGCCTTGCCTTCAGCTTCAGATGATAGACGCTTGGCAGGTTCCATAGTGGTCCCCAACAATAGAACACCGTCGGCATGTGAGGAACCCAAACCCCAAGTCTTTGACAAGTAGCCCTTGATTGCGGAAGCGTTGAACCCCCCAGGCATCTTCCCGCCAATAAGGCGTGAGATGAGGCCAGATGTATATTTGCCAAGGGTTCCAGAATGTCCAACCCCTAAAGCAGATCCAAGTTCTTCGAGTGGTAGCTCTTCGCCTTTCTCTGGGGCAGACGTAAACTCGAGTTGAAGGTCGCCCAAAATTTCATTCTGTAAGGTAGACTTCCCGCCAACAAGGTCCTTGATCGATTTCGTTAATGGGACTTCCTCGATCTTCTTCTTCAGCTTTTGGGCGATGATAGAGAGAAGGATATCAGAAGCTTTTAGAGGTACGTCCTGGATGGCGGCTGCGGCCTCTGTCGGTGCAGCTACAGCAACGGGTGTCGGAGCAGGGACGGGGACAGCGGGGACGGCAGCAAGGGTAGGTTCGGCCCCGGTAGATGTGACAACAGGTGAAGCTTCATCCTCGAAAAGATAGTAGATCTCACGAGCGTTCTTGGCGTGACAGAGAATCGCTCGCTTGCGACTAACAGCATCATCCTGAGCTTCGTACTTCGCTTTCAATGTTCGCGTCGCCATGCCAGTCAATGTGGGCGATGGACCTAGCTCAATCAAGCGTTCGAAGTGATATTGCGTGAACAACAGATCTTGCGTTTCAATCCAGCGGACTGGCGAAGCGAATTGGTAGGATAGCAACTCCACAAGGATGGTGTACGCCAATTTCTGGCGTTGTTCAGGTGATGCCCAACTTTCTTGGTCCCATTTTTTGAGGACTTTGTCGAGTCGAGGCGAAGACGTTTGGTCGTAAATCAGCTGCGCATATTCCTTGGTGACATCAAACGGTCTGGCGACTAAGTTTGGGATGTATTTCCCAACCAACATGTCGGGGTTGAGGAGGGAGGGATTGATCTTTTTGGACAAATCTGACATAAAAGCATCCTCAACATTGCACAGTACAGGCGAAATCGACAAACTCACAGGCCCTGAAGGGCATAACGCCTGCCCACAAATACCTAGAGTGGAAGGGCACGTCGATACCAGGAAGAGGAATTGTCGCAAAACCACGGTCAAGTTTGATGTATCCCTCGGACTCTTGCAGTTCCTTAGCGCGATCGAACGATTCTGAGACGATGTCGCACAACATCTCTTTCACTTTTTCCACCGCAAAGGTCTCGGTAAGCTGCATCCATTGATTCAAATTATGTTTTCCCTCGGTCTGAAGGGAGTCGTACCTTGGCGATGTCAATCTTCTGGATTTTCAGATAGTTTAAGACATTGGTCATCGTCTGCAACGCAACCAACTCCCCCGCGCAAACATATTGTTGGCCCTGAGACCGTTCAGTGGGTATAAGTTTGAAAATTCGAGTCAAGAACCTACCTCGACGTTGTAGTTGACGATTTCAAGGAGGGTGCCTGTACGCGTAGAGATAGTATCGACAACTTCACGCAACGCCGCGTCCGTGAAAGTCTTCGAGATGCGGCTGGGATTCACAGCACACATAGCGTAACTGGAGCGGTTGTGGGCGTCGCGTTCGACGGCGCGCTGCATGGTGATGCCACGGTAGAACACGACGTCGACCAGTGCGGAAATATGGAGAACATCAGCAATAGAGGCAAGTGCGGAATACTCTCCAAGCGAGTGACCGGCGAAGGCACAATCTTTCTGTACAAAGCCTTTGGCACGCATGTCTTCGAACGCGGCCTTTTCGGTCACGACCAAAGCAATTTGAGCGAATTGCGTGGCAAAAAGCAAACCATTGGGATGGCTGAACGTGTACTTTGGGGTGCGCATATCGATGTCAGCAAACAAAGGGAGCGTTTTGACATTGCCATCCTTGTCCATTGTATCGTAGGTCATATCCATGTAACGTTGGCGAATCGCTTGACCCTTGATACCCCCGAAGTGAATGGTCTTCTCTTTCGGATTGTCCTTGACGACCTCGATGATGGAAAACCCGTAAACCGCAAGAAGGTGAGCGTCGGCACCGTCCCATACTGCGCGAGCCGCGGGAGAAGTGTTGTACAGATCCATGCCCATACCAGGTTCCTGTGATCCTTGGCCGGTGAAGACGTATACTGTGGTGGGCTGTGCAACCTCTGCCGTGCCCTCAAGGACTTTTTCATTTTGCTGATTGAAAGTCTCGACCTTGACGACCATGTTACCATCGCGCATGCCAATGTGGCGTATCTTGACAGTCAATTCATCACCAGGCACCACCATGCCGACGAATGAAACATCATACCTAGATGGATGGATAAGTACAAACCCAACTAAGACCATAAGATAACTTACGCGATAACCCGGTCCGGATTGCCTTCAGCAACAATGTTCTCCACATAGCGACGTGTAGCAGCACTTGACCACATGCCGTGTGTTATAGTTCCGGGAAGAGTAGCAAAGTCAGAGAAGTATGGGTTAACATGGATGGGGTTGAAATCGCCAGATATGATCGAGTAGGGTTGGTTCGAGATAGGGGCCGTAAAGGTGGTCGAGGCATTGTTCGACATTGTATATCCTTCATTGGTTAGAGGCGTGAGTCGGCCTTCAGGAACACCGTGACGCTGTAGATAAGCCACGACTGGATTGCCATGACACCCCTCTTGGTCGAACTCAACTGAAGCAACCTTCTTCAGGCGCTTGAGCTGATCGCGCATGTATACATCGCCGGTAACGCAAACATCGCGGTACGAAGTCTTGTCCTTGAAGGTGACTTGAGACTGTACGCGAAACACAAGGGTCATACCGGCCTTCGGAGGAATCGTTTCGTCTTCCCAGGAAAGCCACTCCTTCGACTGGACTACACCGACAGCAGCATCGTTGGCCAACTGAACGACATAATCAGGTTCGTCCACCGTCTCGAAAGTATTCTCGTAGTCGTCGAAGCGTCCACGATAAAGAAAAGACGATACGACCTCGATGATGGGCTGACCATCACGGAAGACATGGCCCTTGACCTGGACGGCCTTGCCCGCATCCGTGTTCTTCACAGACGCGATACGAGCGTCCGCGATGCATGCATCACCTGCCTTCAGAGGCTTGGCACCAGGAATTAAACGGAAGCCATTCGAAAGATGAACGAGCTTCAATAGGTCCCCGTCGATTGCATCAGGAAATATAGATCTCATGATAGCCTGACCAAAGAGTTATTCTCACCAGGCAACGATATATGAGGGGCTTACCTGCCAACCCGTTACAATAGCGAAATCCATTGGAGCCTTGACAGCTTCGGTACGGGCAGTCTTGAATGCCTCATTCTGGTTCCCAACGACATTGCAGAAAGTCTCGATTTCACTGGCGGATATTACAACTTCTGGGCCAATAAAAGTTTCGTGGATGTCAAGTTCTGGACGCGACTGGTCATTCCCAAACCACAATTTCCAGTAAAAGTCTTTGATGCGACCATTGCGACCTTCGGATACCTCATGGATAGGCATGGAACCCATACTCGGGACATATTTAAACTGGAAGAACAGAGGGACGGAGACACCCTGGCGGTCCTCAAAGAAGGTGACGTCAATCAGGTGGGATGATGTTGTGTAAGTGATCTCGACTGCCTTGAAACCGGATTTTCGGGGGCCAGAAGAACGTCCTGCACCATAAACGATTACTGAAGTTGGAGAGCCACCGTCGATATTCACCACAACACGTTGTCCACATCGCGGAGCGAGGGCGCGACGAAGAGGATTATCGAGATACGCTTGACCTTGACAAATAGTCTTGGACATAAGAAGGACTTTGAGCCAATTGAGCTCCGAGCCAGATATCGCCTCGAACCATTCTGAGATTTCGGGAACAGTGTCACCAACTTTGTAGGTGATGGAAGTAGAGGTTTCTTTGCATTCAACCTCCTCAGTAATATCCGCATCTTCAGCCGCAGGAGCGAGGTAGTCGGCAGTAGGGACCTTGGCAACGTCGCCTGCATACGAGCGTTCCAGAAGCTTTTCCACGAGCTTAGCGGTAACATTGCCCAAGATTTCTCCGATAGGTTCATCCTTCACCGTTGAATGTTTGACTGCAACAGGACCTTGCAAGATGCACACGCGTTGGGGATCTTGGTCGAACACAGCTTCAATATCCTCCGCGGCCCACAGAGAATCCTATAGGGACCTACAATTAGCTACGGAGGATCATCGATGTTACGCAATGCTAACCTTTTTGAACCAAACCTCGAAATTGGCGTCGAGAATAGGGATAAAAGGCGCTGGCTTCTGTCCGGGACGTTGGGAAATGGTGAGGAAATAGGCACGGTCCTCCGCGGCAAGAAGCTGGCGGGTGGCGTCAGAGTACTTCGTGAAGAACGCGTCAACGAAAGCGGAGGGTCTATCAAGCTCGGTAAAGCTTTGCAGGATACTGTTTTTAGGCCCGCCGACTACCCCCGCGAAGCGTTCCTCGACGCGCCTCAGCCAGTCACCGGTCAAGTTGCGCAAGCTGAGGTCAATCCAGCGGCTTTGATGAGCAACGTACATGAGGCGGATCATCCGAAGTGTAACTTCTTCATAGGTCATATCACCAAGGTCGAGAGCAACACTACCATCTTTCTTCCATCCAAACCACGGTTTCGCGAAATCCTTGTTTAACTTCTGGATAATCTCGGCTTTGCGTTCAGCCAACCATGCAGCACGTTTCTCCTTCGGCAAATTGAAGACAGTGTCGTCGAACTCTTTCCAAAGTTTGACGGCACGGGTAGCAATCTTATGGATGGGTTCACCCAACTCCGAACGGACGGTAAGGACACCACCAGTTGGTTTGACGTAGGTGGTCTCCCATTCCTTGTCATCGACACCGGCAGCGGCAACAATCAGATCCTTGACGGAAGAACTTGTGTGTGCCTCCTTAGCCACCATGACGCGACTGGCGAATAGGAAACCGTCAAATGGCATGGGTTGCGTATCGTAAAGGGCCTTTGACCAATCGCCCGTAAGGTACGGCCAAAGATCATCGGCCCCACCAAAACCGGAGCCTCCGACAAGAATAAGGTTATCTTGCTGACGAATCGAACCGTATGTCCTCAGGATAGGCATATGGAAATCCTCGTACGAGTGGTGTCCTCCAGCACGACCACCAGTCCACTGAAGAATTATCGGAAAGTCGGGGTTGGCAGCTGCAATATTGACTACTTGACGAATACCTTCCACAGACCCCGGCTTGAAGGAAACGTGTCTGATGCCCGCGTTACGTAGACCGCTGATGATTTCGGCAGCCTTTTCGGTGCTAGGAATGCCAGCTGCAACGCAAAAACCTTCAATGGGTAGGCCCTCGCGGCGCATCTCCTGCCACAAGGGGAATTGGAAGCCAAATTGTCGGGGATTGATGTACAGAGAGTTCAGAGTGAGCCCAACCCCAGGGGGTATCTTGGACTGAATCTCAGCAACTTTGGTGCGAAGTGCCGCTGCATTGTAGTGACCACCGCCCGCAAGTTCGACGTGATAACCGGCCGAAAGGACCGCAGAAACGAAGCCAGCCTTAACGGTGGTAGGCGTCATACCCGCAACCATAATCGGAGCCTTGCCGAGCAATCGAGAGAAAGGCGTGTCGATGTGAATCTTCCCGTCGCTAAACGAGATGTCAATATCAAAAGCGACTATACGGTGATTTTTATACCTTGTCTTGACCAGCCTTGGCGCGTACTTCTTGCTCCACCATTCCTCATACTGGACGTCTTCCGTATCGAACAATTCAGCTTCGCCACGACCTTTGTCACCGAGTATAATGACCCTGATTCCACGCCCGTCAAGATTACGAGCAGTAAGTGGCCCAATGCCATTCAAACCACCCGGTCCGAAGTCGATTATGTGAGTTGCAGATTCTGGAAAGGCGGTCGCAAGGTCCCAATGAATGGGTGATGTGAAGATCTGGTCACATAACGACCGAGTGATCGAGGCCGTGTTCTCACACATGTCAGAACCTTCGAGGGCATTCAGCGAACGTCAAACGCAAACCCACACATACACTCACCATCCTCAGTGTTGAAAACTGGAATCCCAAGTTCACCGGGGGTCCACAGTTCTTCACCACCCAGATCCTCATTACATAACTTGTCCGTAGCACTTGCCAAGTAGGAGCTATGGTAGGGTGCGTTGACGACCAAGAAACGAACACCGAATGCGGGCTTCCTCTGCGAATAAGGGACCTTGCTTTGGTCTTGTCCGCTAGGGGCTCGAACCTTCCTCAAATTTGTCACCAAGCCATACAATGCGCGAGGGGGTCCCGTGACCACAAAATTTCTTGGACCATTGTAAAGAGAAACCGACAACTGAGAACTCGGGGGTAAGTGTCTGTTCGTTGCCTCGATATGTGGTCGTAGCGCGGAAAGTGCGAGACCGTTGACCGACAACATGGGTGAAGGCTGGCCCTCACCACCTTCGATGGCATCTTGAACAATGCTGGGCTCCAGTGCCAACACAGGAAACGCTTCTTGGCCTCGCATACCACAGAAAAATAACCAGCGAATAGCTTTCTTTGCGTTGGCATCAAAAGAATCGTAAGATGTCGAGGCAGATATAGCGATAGCAGAGACAACGCCTTGCGAGTGACCTGTCGCACCAGCAATGTGATCGCGAAGTTGACCCGGGGTGAGGCCCGAAGCGCGGCAGACAACCAAATATTGTATGAGCTGTGTCAACCCAATGAGAGGAAGCGATATGGGAATTGATGCAAGGTACGCGACTGGTGGGCGAGGTACTGCCCCAGAGAGCCACGAGGTAACATCCATGCCGTAATTGTAGAAGCCCGACGCTTGACGCGCCGCGACAAGCGGGACAAGTATCTCGTTCGTGATTGCTGTAATTAGGGGTGAAACGTATGGCTTGTAGGTATCATAGAGCACTTGAAGTTCATCGAAGTAGACTTCATTCGTTCCTTGACCACCAAATAGCGCATATATGCAGGCCTCTCCTTCGGAAGAGGCAGAAAAAAGAGCAGAGGCGGGTGGGTTAGGAATATCAGCAACATGGCATTGCTCGAGGGCTGCACGCGCAGTGAAGAAGGATGTTAACACCGAAGTACGGACTTCAGCATCGAACGGCTTCACGAAAGAGAAGATGTCGGTGTCGGAAAGGTACGAGGAGACAAAATGCGAGAATACGTGCAAGAGGAGGGACGTGCGCGCTTTGGTGTATTGAGAATCGGCAGATAAACGTTGTGCGACGAAAGACAGAAAGCGTGCGGAAAGGTGGACCTCGTGTTGGATATTGTTTTCGTGGTCCGCAGTGGTGTCTAAGGTATCAACCTGCTTCTGGGCATGCACGAAGTCATCTCTGAGAATTTCAGCTGCGATCCACACGTCAGCGCTGGTAGGGACGGGGATCGAGACCTGGAATGCATAGCAAGACGTGAGTGAGCATCAAGACGATACAACTTTCAATCTGTACGCGTACTCTAATGTTTGAAACAGCGATGACTAGAGGTCGCGTTGAGATGGCAGACTCGTGGACTGCCTCGCCATTCTGAAGAGACATTTTTGGTGGTGCTATAGGTGACAAGGAGAAGAAAGGACGTCGGAAATGGGCGGGGACGGAGACGAGGGTTTAGGGAAAAGATTAGCCGCGGCCCAGAAGGGAGGGTTTTATATGCACCCCAGTCCCAAATTTTTTGTTTTGGCGTACACTTGATGCTTCCCCAAAATATTACAAGTCACGTGGATTACGTACAATCAGAGCAACACATTGATCAAGCCATTATCGCCACGCGTACGCCTCATGACGCCGAGTCGCATAATCCGCACGCTCAGAACATATAATATGGCCTGCCCTCCTATCAGGGTTATCGATATTAATCGCGGCCATCATGAATAACCTCGATGCATCAGCGGCGTGGTCTAACGCATGTCTCAGCTTCGGCGTCACGGTGTCAATAGTAGTGGCATGTTATACAACAACCCGAAACACAAGCGATGGTGACACTGCAACAACACGGGGTCGATTGTGTACAATACAGTATTGTTGACAGATGATTTTACCAAACTGCGCGCGGCTGACACGCTGGCCCATCAAATGGTGTGTCTTACCTTTGGTGTGGATGTGCACCTTCGATCTCCGAGCGTACAGACGCATGTAATTACTACGTCAGAGGGAGATCGATAAGTACGATAAAGCCAGCGTGGGTCATACCCTTGTCGATACAGGGGTTAATTGAACCCAGTATAGACAAAGTGGTGTAAACACCAATTCCACGCCGCTCAGTCAGTCGCATTCAAGTTCATGGAATCGAATGTGCCGACTTCAATATCCTCAGTACGCACAACAAAGGTTCGCCGCCACAGATTCTACTGCTTCTGTGCTATTGCTGTTTGCTGATGAAATAATTCTTCCATAGCGCAAGCTTGAAGACGCAATCCGCACTCTGGATGAGGCTGTTGTACCCCCGTCAGCATCCACCATCGAGAGACCGACACCATCGAAAAGACCTCATCTTGCTCCCTCGGTATATTCCACATTAGCGAAGTTCGGCAGAACGCCCAAGGAACGTTCACTACCTTCATCCGAGTCAGAAACGCCATCCTCGGTTTTCAGCAGCACAATCGCGATAGACATCTCTAAAAGCGCACCTCATCTTGCTGCAATCCTTGCACGATCTGCATTACAGTCAAAACAAGTTCCTTTGTCCAGCCATCCATTGACACTTCACCCTGCGTCTGAATATAGGCCATCTTCCACGGATTCCTTCCTTTCTCGCCTCGCTACTTATAAAATTACTACGTATGCCAACAAACCACCTCAAATCGACGCCGTTGCCGCGGCAAGGTGTGGCTGGATCAACGGCGGAAAAGACAGACTCGTCTGCGGGGTGTGTGATGTATCTTGGGTGCTTGCTGGCCGCGAGGGTATGAACAAAGACGCCGGTAAGAAGGTCGTTTCAATGTAGCTCAACCCACTGAGATTCCACTGTAGCTAGTGCATTGGTCGAGAAGCAACGTATATCTTTCGTCGAAATGCACAAGGATGGGTGTCCTTGGAAGGCGAGGCAGTGCGAGCGTTAGCGGAACCTGTCGTCGGTTTAACATGGGATTCTGATATTTACTTTCTAGTCTCGGTCCATCGGGTACCTCTCCAGACACCTACTGCAATGGTCCACGAATTGAGAGTCAAGGCGCTATCTCTCGAACGCATACTCGTCAATGTAGCCATTAAGCATCCCCTCGTATGTCTACTTTCCCTTCTCACAGGCGACTTCCTGGTCACGACGTTTAGACCTCCTTGCAACTGAGTTCTCTACGTTCCATCTTTTCAGCAGTGGCACCCCAAAGATCTGTATCAGAACACGATTCCGCCAGGGGTGCCGACGAGACTGTCTCCTCCGACACAGCTATTCTTGTCGCCCTCTTTGGTTGGGTCCCGGCACCGACTATGACACACCATCGCACAACCTCCTTGTCCATCTCACACGCAGGGTCATTTGGCCCTTCCGCTTCTATGCCCCCAACCCCATCGCTTTCACGTACGAGTTCCATCTCGAGCCACTTCCGAGAGCGGGCAAGCACACCAACCCCCTCCACGTTAGCACGGATGAGTATCTCCAAGTTCAACACATCTCCGGATCGTCCAAGGGCGTTTTCGCACACTAAAAGTCCGTTGTCCAATAATGATTCCACCGCTACCGCCCCCCGAGACGTCCCAGTCGTCTATTGCGTCCTCTGTCAGCGGCGGGTTGGCCTTTGGGGCTATTCTGCGAGCAAGGGAACAACATTATTAATCCAGGACGAGCACTCTGCAACGGTATCTCCTGAACATCAAAAGGAGTTCAACGTGGTGAAGGAACATCGATCCTACTGTCCTTACATTGTCTGTTCGTCAGTGGTTCCTTCATTCTCACACTCGCCTGTGGTGGACTCGCATGGGAACGCGATAGAGGGTTGGCGAGCAGTATTGACTGTCGTTCAACGTTACGATCTCAGCCAGCGGCAACGTCTGTCTTGGTTCCTGCCTAGCGACGATCTAGACAACCAAGCATCCTCTACGGAGTTAAACGGGGTCAAGGCTATGGTAGCTGGTGTGAAGACCAGTGGTGTGAGTACTAATGTATCTGTTCCTCGAGCATTATTTGACGTTGGGTCATACAGGGTCGAGAATTGTTGAAATATGTCAAAGCTGTTTTAGGTTAGCGTAAATGCGTACTGTCACATATCTCTTGTTTGCCCCCTTCGTCGTGTCACATTACATTCGGAGCTCCGTAGTCACCGCAACTCTCAATGGTCTCAAACCAGAACGTTCTAGGCACTGGTGGTCACTTCCAGTGACCGCCGCTTCCGTTAGCCTCTTCCGAGCTGACTGACGTTACCGCCTACTATGGTGCAACGGTTTCTTGAGGACTTGATCGTCAATGACGCAAATACCCCTGGTCTCCCCGAGCCTTGCACGTATTTATTTTGTAGACCACCGGGACGACTTCCTGGCCGTGCTGACGTGACTTTTCCTGCCAGTGTGCCTGTGGGTGGGACGCCGCCGCCTGCTATACCTACCATTTCTACGCGGCAGGTCCAGATGACGAGGGGGTGTAAAGCACCTTGCGGACTTCAATTTCAGGTTGCCTGTGACACGCATGACGAATACAACAAGTTTCCTAAGCTTGGTGGTATAGAGCTCTGACCGTGGTCTTCAAGATGCCTCTACACCAAGTTCTTCGTTGGACATACATCTAGGCGCAGTCGGGGTGGGTGAAGCAGTTTTCGATGGCGAGTTGCATAACATTCGAGGTGACGTCTTGTCCATGGAATGCGTACTACCGAGGCGAGCCCAATGCTCACTGTCCTCGAAAGGTCGTGTGTTATCAGCCTTCGAGTGGTACTATCACTGAGAGTCCGTTTGGGTAGAGTACACTGATCATGGTCCGAAAATGATGCGTTATAACTGAATGGGTATCATAGCTGACGACTTTTTGTCAATGTCGCCCAGGTGCTCTCCTTTGCTGGGGCTCATCCCCGTCATCTTGCACGCCCAAATTCAACTCCATGTCTAACTTTCTTGCCAGCTCTCGATCAGCTTCCTCCATCCTCCTCCTCCTTTCTTCTTGTCTTCTTCGTTCTAGCTCCTCTTCGTGAGCCTGTTCACGCCTCGCAACCTGCCTATCCGCCTCTTCCTGTCGCCTCCTTTCTTGTGCGAGTCTCTCTTCCCGTTCGCCCTCTTCTTGCGCCTGACGTACGAGTGCGAGATCCTCTTCCTCTTGCCTCCGTCGCTCTGCCTCCTCCGCTTCCATCTGAGCACGCGCAAAGGCTGCATCGGCAGCCTCTTGTTCGGCACGTGCTCGGATACGAGCCAACTCTTCTTGCCATCTCCTTTCGGCCTCTTCCTCAGCTCGCTTTCGGCGGGCTTCTTCTTCAGCTGCTTTGCGGCGACGCTCCGCCTCTTCATGTTCGAGTTGGATTCGTTCCTCCTCTCGTCTCCTTCGCTCTTCCTCTTCTCGCCTCCTGTGTTCTTCCTCCTCTCGCCTCCTTTGCTCTTCCTCCTCTCGTCTCCTGCGTTCTTCCTCTTCTTGCCTCCTGCGCTCCTCTTCTTGCCTCCTTCGCTCTTCTTCCTCTCGTCTCCTGCGTGCTTCCTCTTGCCTCCTGCATTCCTCCTCTTCTCGCCGCTTTCGCTCTTCCTCCTCTCGCCTCCTTTGTTCCTCTTCTTCTCGCCTCTTGCGTTCCTCCTCCTCCTGCCTCCTGCGCTCTTCCTCCTCCCTTCTCCTGAGTTCATCTTGTTCTTGTCTATTGCGCTCCTCTTCTTCCCTTTCTCTGCGTTCTTCCTCCTCCATCTGCCCCCTGTGCTCTATTTCTTGCGTCCCTTGTTCCCCGCTATCCTTGGGTTGCTCCAACTCTTCCCCTCCCACATCGATGGATTTCTTGCTCTGTGCTTCATCTGGTCGATTACTTGCCACGTCTTGCGGAGTCCCTCTCACCTCCTCCCTCAGCGTGGTTCCTGCTTCTGCAGCAGCAATGGGATTGACCACATTTTGCACTTCCTCTACTTTTCCTTGTCCTGCAACATCTTCTGTGCTGGAAACAGGTACAGTGCTTGGGACTATTTGAGAGGGTAGTGGTATAGTTGGTGGTTGGGTCGAGGTAGCGGCAGGAGTAGCACTTTGCGGCAAGGATATGGGTGGGAAATTTGATCCCTGGCTTGACGTTGAAGATGGTACTGGCGTCTGTGCAGGCTGCGGAACGGAGACCGTGGAAAGGCGACTTTCACCTTGGCTAGACAACGATGGGGGTGGCGGCGGCGGCGGTGGCGGCAGCGAGACATGCGACTGAGGTTGGTGAATTGGCTGAGGAGTATATGGTTGGGGTGTCTGTGATTGAACCAAAGGGGGAGGGGGAGGAACTGCAAAGAACGTTTGCTGAGGCTGTTGAGGCTAGGGGTGCAAGTAAGGAAGGGCCATTGATAGTGGCGAAGAGGGTGAACTCACGGCTTGGGAGTACAGTGATTGTTGTTGTGGGGAAGTAGCAAGAGTTTGACTATTCGGGGGTAGGCCAGGATGGTTGTGCTGTTGGTACGGTTGGGGAATATTAGGGGGATGCGGGGTTTGAGTATAGGGGAGCTGAGGTTGGTACTGCTGTTGTTGGTGCGGCAGTACATATTGCTGTTGCTGCAGCGGTAAACCAGGTTGCTGGAGAATGGGAGGGCGCTGCTGCGATTGTGGTGGATATTGCGCTTGCTGCTGTTGAGGCTGGATAATACTGTACGGCTGAGGATACGTTTGCTGCGCGGACAGAGGTTGTGGTGTCTTAGCTCCGCTGGGATATTGGATGTATTGCTGGTGGAGGGGTGGAGGCGAGGTCACGCCTGGAGACACGTTGTAAAGTTGTTGAGGCCGTCCAGGTGGTGTGTAGGGAGACTGGGGAGGCATCGGCTCTTGGAACGGAGAAAACGTACGCGGAAAGCCCTGAGCGGATATGTAGCCCTGCGATTTTGGCTGCATGTAGGCCTGACCAGGTGGACCGTAGGTGAAACTAGAAGAATCGTGATTCCCGGCTGCATAGACGCCCGGTGGTTCATGCTCCCGAATAGGCCCCGGTGGGGAAAGGAATGGGGTAGGAAATACCAGAGGGGGGTGATCGTCAACACCCTCTATAACAATCGAGGGTGCTGAACCAACCCTCGTATCTGTCATGGATGTTATCTCTGGAGGATACGGTTGCATCGGAGTCTGCGATTGGGAAAAGGATGGTAGTGCAAGAGCAGGTGTATCGCTGTAAGCCCTCCTATGGAGCTGGCCAGCAAGCAGCACAGGAGGTGGACGATCCGTGCTCGTCGCCCGATTCCGACTCTGTGATGGCATGGGCCTCGGGCCGCTGCGCCCCCCTGGATGAAGGGCGCCAGGCAGCGCCAAATTTCCGGAATCATTAGATGGGTCGTTGGTCGGAATTGGCAGAAATGAGTCCTTGTCCTTGTGCTTTGCGGCAACTACTACTGTGGCAGCATCTCCCTTTGATGGCACTTGTCTGGATCCCTGACTCTGGACACCGTGCGCGGGGATCAATGACGACGGTATCTGGCTCACATTAGTCGAGGATAGTTGAGTTGGTTTTTTCTCTCCCGTAACCGGGGAACGCCCGGGCTGCGGGGAGAGTGAAGTCGATGATGGGGCCGATTGTCGACCTTGTGTGAAATACGCAGCAGGACGCGCAAGTCGATCGGATGGGGTAAGTTTTGAAGGACGACGCGTCAAAGGCGGCGGGGCATTCGCATAGAAAGTCATCTCGAGATAAACCCCTCCCCTAGGGCCTGCCGAAGTCTCGAGAGAGACCCAGTCTAAAGACAGCAACACAGACGGCGTAGTCAGCTGTAACAGACTGTCCATTCGCTCGAGGGGCTAGTCACATACCGTCAAACTCGCCGGTCTTGAGCGTTTCTTCGATGTCTACCGTCCCTTTTCCCAAAAGTATATCATCTCCTCGCTGTTCGTCTTTGTAACAGGAGATCTCCAAGATTCTGTTCACCCTGTCTTTCCCTGCGTCGGTAAGGACTGGAAACCGGAGCTCATCGTCCCACATTGGATGCTGGCCACCTTTGGGGTCGACTTTGGTTCGTTTTATCTGACCAGAGAGGGTCGCTTGGGCATAAGGATCTTGTTTGTAAAACGAAGGCTGATGGAGGTGTTGAGCTTTCAGCACGACGACGACGAGAGTGCCAATTTCCTTTGGCTGGGACATGGTCGACGAAGAATAACAGGTTGGAGATGTGTTTCAAGTCCGGTCAATGTAACCTGATTGATCATGCACAGGCCGGTTTACAGTGAGATGAGCAGTACTTCCCAAAGCTATGTAGTGATACTTGAGAGTAGTATAACACTACATTATTCATTGAATCTCTATTGAAGGTGTCATCATTGTCAGGGTCGAGTCAAAGTCGATGATTGTCGAATGAATATACGTTTGCGCCAACAAGACAAGAGTTTCGAAAGCGGTTATAGTTTCCTTAAAATCCATCCGGACTCACGCTTGTGATTGCTTTGATGCAGAGAGAATATCTTCAAGTGAGATGGAAGACCTATCGCACATTCCGCGGAATATCCCGTCTGGAATGTGAAACAAGTTTGCCGGCGTATCGAATTCCTAGTTCATTGTTCTCTCTCAACAAGCGCTCGAATGCAAAAACTAAGGGATACATACAGCGATCGTGCCGGCGTCGAGAACACATATACGGTCATAGGATATGATCGTGCGCAAACGATCTGCATGACAGTTAGCAGGGGAAGACAAAGGACCCAAGTGAAACTTACGAGCAATGCAAAGAATTGTACGTTCCTTGAATTCTGTCGCGATAGTAGTCTGGATCTTTCCATCTGTTTCGTAATCAACGGATGCTGCACAGAATATGAGCTGCTGCGAAAAGTCAGGAGTAAGTTGCGTAAAATCGTACCTGTGGCTTCGTCGAGGACGAGGATCTTTGCCTCATGGACTAAAGCTCGTGCCAGCGATACAAGTGACCGCTGGACAGTATTCAACGACCAGGAAAGAAGAAAACAGATGGAGCTTTACCTGACCAACTGACAGGTTACTACCCTCAGTGTCGATCGGACTGTCTAGGTCGAAGCGACTGGAAACGGCCTGGGCGTCGCCTTGGGAACTTGTTTGAGACGAAGAAGGCCGTTTCTCTCCCGTGTCGACGAAGTGTGCTCGCTTAAGAGCGTCCCAAAGCCGGGCGTCATCATACAGACCAAACGGATCTAAGTTAGACCTGAGAGTACCAGAGACTGAGAAACGAATTAGCAAAACAAGGCGTTCAAAGATTTATAATAGGCATTACAAAGGAACTAAACGCAGAACCGATCAACGTTGTATCTTGATTTCATGACACGAGAACTTACAGCGTCTTGTGGAATGATCGCTAGCCCCTTCCTGAGTTGTTCTAGCCCAACTGTCGAGATATCCACACCGTCAATCTGAATACTTCCCGATGAGAGTTCTACGAGTCGATACAGCACAGTCATGATCGACGATTTCCCAGCTCCAGTTCTACAAACATGGTTAGCAAAGGAAGTCACGGTACAAGGGGATCGTCCAGTACCTGCCGACAATACCAATTTTCTCTCCTGACGCAATGTCCATACTCAAACCTTTGAGTACAGGCGGCAAATCAGGTCGATACTTCATGAAAACATGTTTCATGACAATTCGGCCTTCAAGGGGCCAGGAAGGAGGAGTCGCGCCGTCCTTGACCTGGTGAGGGGCTTCCTGTTCGAGTTCGTTGGCATAGTGGACAATTCGTTCCACAGCGTTCATATCGTTCTCGACCTCTGCAACTTGGCGAACCATCCATCCGAAGGACTGGAATGACATCAGTTCTCTGAAGTCTTATTAATCCTTGCGTACGCCTACCTGTTGTACCATTAGGATATATGACAGAACAAGTCCGGTCTGTCCTGCCGAGATAGTGAAGCGGGTACCAACTGTCAGAATGGCCACCGCGAACGTGAGGATTGCCCCGAGGAAGTCCAGACGCATACCGAGCCAGCGCTGGTCAAAGGAATCAATGGACTCGATCATCAGAGACTACTAGCAATCAATTTCCTCACCTGATTTGTTACCGTCAACCAGTATGCTCTGAAGTCCAGTCAGAGTTTAATCATCCATTACTTTGTACCGCAGCTCACCGATTCTCAACATCAACGAGTCCGGCATTCTCTTTCTTGAATCGATCTGTCTCGCCATACGCGGAAATCGTCGTTAATCCCGACAATGACTCGGAGAAGTGAGCGTATAAAGAACCACGCAAGATAGCATCTGGTATTGGTTATCAGCTGTGCGAGCCGATTGTCCAGAGTTTAAATGCATGCATACCGAGCCGCTGTAATCGAATAAACCTCGTGAAAATATACAAAATCTGGACCATACCTTCAGTTCTCTTGCGCTGGCTCGATAGAAGAAAGCGGCATAGAAATAACAAATCAGGATGAAAAATACGACCAATAAAAACCAAGGCAGGACAATGGATATAAGAATGATAGCACCGATAATACTGGAGATGGTAACGCTCAGCATGCGTAATGAGTCGTTGATGATATTGTCAATGGTATCGATATCTGCGGAAAGGTTACGTAAGGAAGGGAATAACAAATTTAATGTACCTTTCGCAAAGCGATTCATGATGCGACCAAGAGGCTGTCAGAAATATAGCGATCAGCGAGGAAACAAAAGATACAACACGCTCAACTCACAGTCGTCTCAAAGAAACTCATAGGTGCGTAGAGGACACGGGTAATCGCTCTCTGAGCAGGTTGGTGTGTGGGTATTTTTCATGCGAACAATCCGCGAAAACTGACCTCGTGCAATTTTTGTGATGAGTAATAGGCAAGTATTGCGAAGGAAGATCCCATGAGGAACATGACTAGTGATTGCGAGACACCGAGGAAAGCGTAGATACCCATCTGCCAACTTGCCTGAGACGCCACCTTCAGGACACCGTGAAGTACTAGGTAACTTACGTAGAAGCCCTGTGGGTAATTCCATTTCATTTCCTCCCAGTAGACAAGCCTGGTGATACCGAAATAAGGACCTATAATATAAAATATAAGGTAAGTGACTCACCAGTACGATGACATGACGTTCGATCCTTGCATCAGGACAAGAGACAGAAATAGAATGGGCACGACGACGACGCCATTCCCAGCAGACAGGTATTCCCGGTAGACGTTAAATGGGATAGCACCGGTATTCCGTTCTTCTTCTTGCATCATGCCTTTGCCCTTGATGCCAACATTTTGCTCTTTTTTGTCATCGCGAACCATTTCAACCTTCTCTCTGGCATTCTTGTCACCGTCATTTTGTTGCGACCCGAACTCTTCTATGAACTTGCAAAACGCGCCATTACTAGCCATCAATGACTCGAAGGTACCGCGTTCAGCGATCTTGCCATCGACCAATGTGTAGATGTAATCCACTTCTGGAAGGAAGTGTAATGCATGCGTCACTAGAATCCGAGTTTTGCCTGCTGTGCCACTTCTAAGAACATTGGAAAATACATCTTTCCCGACGTGAGCATCAAGTGCGGAGAGCGGATCCTAGTAAGGAAATGTCAAAGATCAAAACACGAAAACGAGGAGAGAACAAACGTCAAAGATCACAATATCTGAGTTGAAGTATATAGCCCGACAGATGTTGATTCGTTGCTTTTGACCACCGGAGAGAGAGATACCTTTTTCGCCAACCTCGGTCAGGTCGTAGTTAGGGAGCATCTGCAAATCCGGTTCTAGACAGGAATCGCGAACAGCCTTCCAATATCTTTCCTCCTCGAATGGCTGTCCAAAACAAATGTTCTCTCGAATCGTAGCATTCTGGATCAACGTGAATGTTTTAGCCCTCTGACAGCAATCTGAACAAACCGTACCTGGATCCAGGGGGTTTGAGCACAGTAAGCAAGTGTACCACCGAACTCGACAGTACCAGCAATCCGCCTCATCTCACCAATGAGACCCTGAAGTAGTGAAGTTTTGCCAGCCCCTACAGCCCCAACGATACCAACAAGCTTGCCACGAGGGATCTCCATGTTAACGCCTCTAAGCTTGAAAATATTAGCCTCATCAACGGGTTTCGGCGTTTGCGGCGGTGTTGATTTGGACTTCGTCTTCATCCTGTTGTGCATGTCCTTCTTGCCATTAATTGTATCGGGATCTTCGGGTCTTGGCGGAGGACTGTCCCAAGTGAAGTCTGCGCCAGCTATCCTGACCGCCACATCCAAATTGTTGTCCATTGGCATTGTCCTGTCTGACGTTTCAGCCTCGAAAACTTCGTAAAGACGCTTGCATGCAGTGGAAGCATCTGCAATGGAGCTCAGTGACATAGCTACGTAGCAGCATCAGCTAGCCTGACTCAAAGGAACAACGGGATCACATACGAAGGAGCATGAGGGGGAACCTAATGAGCTGGAATAAAGTAAGAGAAGAGAAGATGTTGGCAGCGGACAGCGGATGACCAGTCAGCGAGTAGGTGATGAACGCAATTACGGCGGCTAGCGTCGGAAGGGAGATGGCGAATGCGGTCAAGCCGGCACGAAGAACCAGCAAGGTTCGAATGTAGCTGGAAAATAAACAAGGTCAGGAAAATAAAGGGGATGAAATTCTTGTATCATACGCCGTTTCGCGCTTGCGGTATTCGGAAATCCGCTTCAAAAATGGTATCTCCCACGAGAAAAACTTGATCACCCTTATTCCGCTAAGCATCTCTTGGAGCAACTTGGAGCGCTTGTCGGTCCAGGCCATACTTTTGATCCTGATGGAGAAGAGTCGTTTCATGATCGTCGTATTAACTGGCGTTGCAACAATGAGAAGCGCAAAGCCCGCCAGCGCGCTCGGACCGAGGTTGATGAGGAGCAAGATGAGACAAATAGTGAGTTGGATCGGTGCAGTCCAAGACATGTGGAAATAGCCCGCACAAAAGTCGATGCGAGAGATGTCAGTGGAGATGTGGTTTACTAGCCTGCCGTTTGTCATCTGTACACGGGCGCGAGAAGACAGCGAAAGAGCTTGTGAGTAGATCGCAGTAATGAGACCACCGCGCAGGAGGACACCACAGGCCATGCTACGATAGAAGAAATGTTGGGTAGACCATGATGAAATGACCTGCAGAGCAAACAGGGCAAAACAGAGTCCGATGCCTGTTCCAATCGGGGGAGTAGGTGTGCCAACGATATGCCCAGCGTACGACTCGGCGGCAAAGGTAATAATCGCCTGCGGCAACGATGAATAAGCTGGATGTGAAAAGAATGGAAGCTCATACCTTGACTACGAGAGGGGAGGTAACTTGTGCAGTGTCGCCAATAACTTTCAAAGCACCAGCGGACCAAAAGTACCATTTCACACTATCATTCATGGCGAGGATGAGACTGGCTTTTCGTTTTCCCTCCTTTTCCCTCCAAAGCCGTTCCCGTTCTGCGCGGACGCCACGAATCGACCACAATAAAGACCGGATGCCTGGACCAACCTGACCGTCGGCCAATCGCTCGTTGTATATCGCTGCCTCTCTGCGCCGGCGTTCAAAGGATGTGAGGATAGCATTCGCAACTCGAGTCGAGGAGCGATCGTCTGGAAGTTTGTACAAGTCTGACGCTTCGAGGGGCCGGGCAAATCCGAGTGACAGCAGGGGGGTTAACCACATAAACCACAGTCGACCGAAGAAGCCCGCTGACGCCTCGGGTGTGAGCTCTGCATCATGGATGGAAGCCTTCGGGGGAGGAGGGTTGGGATTCTTGATGTAAAAGAAACTAGAACGCTGTTAGTTAGGCAGCGGACGATAATGTCGGTAAGTAGACTGTGGCACCTGCGGAAGATGGACGATCGTGTAGGGAGTAGTCCATCTGATTTCAGCCCATCGACTTGCTCTTCTGCGATGGTGTTCCCCTCAAACTTGTGCTCTGAGTGAGACATCAGAGAACGACAGAGAGACAAAAGCCGGCCAGCTCCCACTGCTGTTATCGTCAGGGCCCCTTGAAGTAGCCCGAGACATTCCCCGCAACTCTCGGGCAACCTGCTGCTGACGGCACATTGCTTACAAGTACAGGAACCAAAAATAACCAAATTGGTATTAGCCGATTGGTCAGGCACAATTGGCAACGATGTAACTGGATGCAACGAGTCAGCCAGTTTAGCAAAGTTCTCCTACCCAGCCGCTTGGGAATCCCCGGAATTCACCCCCCGGGGCAAAGAACATCTCAAATAGCCTGGCGGCCGATCCGGTGGCCAAGAAGTCCAAATTAATATTGGATAACCAAGTAACTTACTCGCGTGAAACCGAAAAGCTGATAAGAACGCCGCACAGTGTCATATATACTATCGGGCATACGCGTCTCTTAGGCTGCACAATGCGGCCTGAAAGAATAACCATCAGCCTACTCACAATCCCTCCGTATCTCCGGACCGTACCTGATAGTTTTCCATGAAGGGCTGGATTTCACTCCGAGCGACCTTCTCCCGCTTCACCTTTTGTAGGTGATCGTGCCCCCTCAGCATTGCCTTGAAGTACCGTGCCTATAGAAGTTCGGTCTCGTTGTCCAGTGGATACCATGTTCAGTCACCTACCTCCTGTTCTTCCACCAATGTCCACGCATCGCCGTCCCGTCCAGCTCGAGCAGTTCGCCCCACACGGTGAACATACTTCCTCATATCAACTGGTGTATCATAGCTCACGACATGAGAGACATGGCTGATGTCAATCCCTCTTGAGATCAGATCAGAACAAATCAGACTACTCATCGACGGAGTCAGATCACCATAACACACCCGTGCCGCAGAACTTACATGTGTACCTCCTGTGCTTTGAACTTCTCAAGAATGGTTTTTCGTTCACCTGCGGGGAGGTCACTCGAGTATGCGCGAACTGTAACACGGGCACATCCCACCCCCCTCACTTCTTCAAAGCACTCGAGCAAGAACACAAGGCGTGTCGTGGATTCCGACGATTTGGTGAAAATCAAAGCGTTGCGAATATTGCGGTTGTAAAGAAGATGAAGCAACATGAGCGGTTTCTGTGACGGTTCGCAGATAACCATATATTCCTAACCTGCAGAGATGAACCCAAAATAATGTCAAGCAGGCCCAACACTCACCGTCAGGGTGGTTGGCATGGCGAATCGTTCAGAAATGACGTGTGATGGTGCATCACCGGATCCACCTTCAGGTTGACTCTGGACGACAAAATACTTCGGATCTCGTAAACCGAGAGATGCAAGTTTGCCGGGATCGCGAGTGAGTGTAGCAGAGAACAAGAGTTTTTGGCATGAAAACCCTCTTTGCTCGTCGACGTCAACTTGACAGTATCCACGATACTCGAAATCTAGGCAAGCAGGTGCGAGAGAATCGCAATTTCGTGGTTGATGTGTATCTTCCGACGACAATCTGCTTGCAAGGGAACTGCTCTCGGAAGGTCTCCAGTGGATAGCGGTGAGCACCTGAGCTAACCAATCTTGGAACGATTGGGAGAGCAAGCGGTCAGCTTCGTCGATGACCTGAGTATGTTACATTTGAGAGTTACACATAGCAACCCCCACTGTACTCGTACCAAGAAACGAAGGTGTTGCAAGGAAAAGTTGGGCGTTCCGTTAAGATGGTCCATTAACCGACCCGGAGTGCATATCAAGATATCCACTTTGCTGGAACCCCCCTGCAACCTACGAAAAAGGAGATTGGTTAACATCGCCCCGATGCTGAGATATTTTTACCCAGAATCAATCTCTGAAACCAACTGTGCTTGTTCGTGGGCGAATGAGTGTTGGCCAGTTGCGGTACCAGTCTAGGAACAATGATTAGCAAGGAAGTCATCGCGGTTTGCTAAGATGTAGACTACTTTTAAACCACGTCCTTTGCCAACGGCCTCGAATGTTTCTCTGACTTGCATGACGAGGTCCCGAGTGGGCAACACAATTAAGGCACGGAGCCTGGTGACAATTCTGTTTGACAAGACCTGCAGCATCACGAAGTCAGCAATTTCAAGTAACGTTGATAACACTGGAGCTGACCTCGAGTATAGGAAGAACATACGCAAGTGTTTTCCCACTCCCCGTTGGCGCAGAAACACATATATCACGAGGAGCAGAGTATGGTGTATACAGCAACCAACTGCGCCTGATGAGGAAAGGCAGGAGAGTGGTCTGTACTGTACGTCATATCGTCAGCAACCGAAACCGGAGCTCAGTAATCAGCACCTGACCAGCAAAAAGTTCGTTAATACCGAGGTCAAACAAGCGTCTTCGCGTCTTTAAACTGAGGCCGCTGTCGTATGGATCTTGCTCGGCTGTCGAGAGAGGCATCACAGAGGCGGGGCTGATAACTTCTGCGTGTACAAGTGCCTTGTCGATCCCCTGGATAGCGAGCACAGACTTGGGTGGTGCACTGGGTGCGGTTGGCAAAGGAAACGAGGGTAGAGTACCTGCTGGGATTGCCGGAGGTCTTTGCATGCTGGGGAGTTTCTCGTCCTCCGAGTCGCGTGTTGCTCCGCCGGGTGCACCGACATCTGAATCCGGTCCCTCCCGGACCACCCTTTGCTTTTTCTTGGGGGGCTGAACGGGTCGTTCCTTGGCAATCACGGTCTCTCCGCTCGTGCCATAGTCATCTGCACTTCCCTCTTCACGATCGTGACCCTCCCCGTCCTCTTCAGAGCCCGAACCTGCCTGGGGAGCATCCCCGGGCTTCCGAGGCGCTGAGGCTTTCCGTGCCTTTCGCCGAAGCTTTTTGTGCTTGAGGTACCTGGCCTTTGCCTTGGTCTTTGTCTTTACCAACTCAGTACTCGGAACCAAGACGTGACATGATGACATCAGTATGCTCACTTTTGACGCTCCAACTATACGCGGCTGAGGAACATCTGCCATAGTGGCTACTGGCAAAGAGTCAACTTACATAACAGCTGAAGTACATACCAAGAAAGGAAATGCCATCGTTGGGTATACTGTTCTTGTTCTTGTTCAAACTCCTAAAATTGTCACTGTACGATCAGATGGGCTCGTGTTTATTCATGGTAACGGTCTAGTTTGTTCTATCAGTAAAACACAAGTAGTCTCAAGCTGTTCTATCGGAAGCGCTCGAAACTGCCTACTTGATATCAACCACCATTAATATTGGCCTTTCCATAAAGCAAAGTCATAGCAAAAGTCGCATCCAAGAAAGAATACAAAGGGTCTGTCTAGTCGCACTCGTCTGGCTCACCGCTGTTGGAACTGGTCCTCTTTTACTCCCGTTATCGAAAGTTGTTCGTACGCCGCCGACGTCACACTCCTTGATTATAATCCCCTCGTTGACCACTTTGTGTGCTACGCGTTTATTTTTATTCAGCGTTGGTCTCATCCCCTGACTATCAGACGGGGTAAAGGACGCGCGCTGTACGACGAGCTTTGAGTCAAGGAGTGCGTATGGGTCGAGCAAGCTGCAGTGGGATTGACAGCCTTTCTCTCCTTTCTCGCCGGCACACTCAGCCTCGTCGTCGGCCCTATGAGCTCTCTGGACAACGTTTATCACAGCTCATCACACCATCTTCGTGTGTGGCTGTCCGCAGGCTCGACGCGATCAGTTTGGCTAGCACTGTTGGTCGCCGATCGACCGCCTCGCTTCTCAGAGGGAGTGTAGTAGGCTGTGTTTGTATGCGTTCATGTGTCGTAGCAGTGGTCTCGTTCCAGTGAGTCGTATCCTGTCCTGTCTGGTCCTACGCTTGTCCACGCCATGATCACTTTCCTATGACTGCGGGTGAGAGTGAGCTCGACATCTCTGGTGAGTTGGTTCCAAACCAAGGGAATCTGTCTGGAACGATGCTGATTTCCGGGTAGGCTCCAGGCTATAGGAGGGATGTGAGTTTTCCCAAGAACACTTTATCGGGAGCTCAGCAGGGGGAAGGCGCCTGGTGTATACAGTATTGGTTGATCAATTCGTACCCAATGCCAACTGAACAGATATTTTCAAACCCACGGACTGAGTTGTGGTGTCGCTTTGAGCTCAGCAACTTGAATGACTTCGGTCGCGGCCTCAATTCATTTCAATCATTGGTCTGTCGGAACATCAGGTCTATCATCACTCTCATCAAATAAGAACTATGCTGCACAATGACAGGAAATCAACATACAAAGTCCCACCGACAACATTCACCGACAAGTTGGTGTCGCAAGAGGCTCGTCGCGAAAAGGTTAACAATTACGTCCCAACCCAGTCACCCCTTCATCCGAGCTAACAGGAATGGCTACAAAAATAGGCTCTGGAAGAACAAAGGCGGGTGCGTGAAGTCAGGCTAAGCCTATCCGATCTCTCATGCGCGAGGCCGTCCGGTATAGCGAAGAGCTCAGAAATTCGACTCTTCCAGGCAACTCGATGCATTCGCGCATCTGAGTCTCGGCGCATCTGACGACGAGGGTGACGAGGACATTGACGAAGAACCTCATGTGATAAAGGAAGGAATAGCAAATTACGCGTCCCTTACATGCAAGACGTCAGACGTACCGGGCACTCATGCTGCACCAAAGGCAGACGATGACTGCCAGCTGAAAAAGAGGCGTAGCAAAAACAAACGGAGGCGGGCAAAGAAGCCCAGTAAGTGGGCAAACAAGTGCATGTACGCGGAACTATTGGAGATGAAAGAGGAACCTAGCATTTGGGACGACCACTCGACTGACGCAGACGATGGTCTTCCTTCAGATCTCGAGAGAGGCTGGGTTGCAGTGGCACCCGTACCGACAGGAAAGCGATGTCTGGCAATCACTCATCAGTCAACGTCAGGAGCCATAGGAATATGTGCCAACATTCTCTTCTAATCCCAAAATGATGCCGCTAACTAGATCGTTCTACAGCACCAAACACCACTCTGCGGTCTCGGCTCCTGGGAAAACTGCTACTTCCTCGCTTTCCGTCTTCGCTCCCTCCACTAACAGTTTTGGACTGCATCCTGGACATCAATTGGAAAACGAATGGGATTTTGCACGTTCTTGATGTTATCAAGTGGAAAGGTCAGGACATCGCAGACTGTGAAACCCCTTTCAGGTACTCTGTGACTCAATGACCATCATCTCATGCTCATTGAATCCGCAGGTTTTGGTGGCGAGACACCCGTCTTGCTGAACTACCGAAATTTGCACCCCCTTCAGCTGTGTTCTCGTTCACTCGCTCCACTGAGGCCCAGCAATCAGATTCACAACCGAGCCCTTACAATTTCCAATATCCAACAACGTTCATTCCTATTCCTTACCATACAGACACGACCCTTCCCATGCTACATTCCTGTATCGTACCTCTAGCTCGGTCAGCGCGGGAGATCTTCGTCGATATCCCAACTTCGACGCCGTTCCAATTTCTGCCCTCCTCGGACTCTGCCATGTCGATCGATTCGGCGGTTGGCCACAGTGGGCTGACGCCCGTGCCAGTGCAGGTAGCATCGGATGGGCTCCTACTCTACGTGTCTTATGCAAGCTACGAAGAGGGCACAAGCCCGTTGAGTTGCTGGATTCCTTTAAGGCCACTCAGTACCCCTGACAAGGAGGAAATCAAAGATGTAGAACGGGAATGCAATAGCCCATTAGATCTGTTTCAGCGGTATGTTCATGTAAATCAACCCAGTCCCACGTCTGATCTAAAATGTGGTAGACTCGTTCATCACCGATTGACTAGGATGCAACAAAGTTCCGAGTTGCATTCCGACGGCATGGTCATGTAGAACCGTTCAAGCTGTCAAGTCAGTGTCCACTACTTCTGACAGATTCCCTAGTAGCCGGGGCACGCAGGAACGTGTGAAGGCTATTTACAAAATGGTATTAGCTGCTACTGTACTACGTAATGGAGAGGTGCGAATACAAAACAAGCGTGCTCGAGTGTACAGTGATTGTCCGCATGAAGACATGACAGCTATCAAGTCCATATGGTCCATTTTCACAAACCGAACCAGTTCAATCTGTGGTAAGGAGTTTCTTCAAGTAGTCCACTGCTGCCTGCCGTACCGACGCATCCACCATCGGATTAGCCATTAGTTCCATTGCAAGCTGAGCCCGTTGCTTCATTCCAGACTCCTTGTTATTCTCCCGATCGGCTTGCTCCCTCTCAAATCGGCGACGTTCCAGCTCCTGACGCACTGAGCTTTCTTTTTCTTCCCGTTCCTCACGTCGCCGCAAGTAATCGATTTTGAGCTTGCTGTGTTGAACCTGCGCTTGGAGTACCTGTAGGCAGGCTCCCATCAGGGTCTGTGGGACGGAGAAATGAACATGCGACTGTTCTGGTTGAGGCGACGGAGGTTTTGGTGGTCCTAGAACTATGGGTCGACTGGGTGAAATTGACGGTCCTGCTTCCACAGTGTGGCGCTCTATGAGAGTAGATGGTTGAGAATTCACGGGCTGAGAGTAGGGCGGTGTACGTGCAGCTTGCGGCAGTGGAGGGTGCGGAGAACCTGACACGTCCAGTGGATTTTCTTCCTCGTCGACTTCATCGCCATTGAGTACACCTCCCGGTACGCCATTGACATTATGCCGAGTGGGAAGGCGGGCAATCGCAGGGTCACCATGCCATCTATAAAAATTACATTAATTAATTGATGTACGATCAATCGATTGTATCTCACCTGCGGTAGAACAGAGTATACCATCCACTTCGATGCCAGTGGTCTATGGTTCTTGTATTGAGATTTCCGACATCACAGCTACCCTTCCGGGCTAGCTGAAGGCGGCGCTCATATTCTCGTAGCCTGTCCCCTTCAACTATCATATTCAGGGGCCCATTATTGCCGGATGGCGCATGAAATGCCTCAAAGGCATAGATCTGTTTGAACAAATTAAAGTTGCGTTCGTAGCAACCTTTAAGAGCTTGGTATGTTTTCTTCCCCCCAAACACTTCCACGGCACACTATAGTCGACCGTGAACAAACAAAGTATAGCCACATCACCAACACACACCTCTCGGAAGCACGAATTTTTTGTGGAGCGGAGGGAATTCCAATGGTCGTCTTCACTCAGGTCCATAAGCCAAGTAAACAACTTGGTTTTCTCTTCCTCGCTCCAATGCTTTGAACCATGGACAGAATCGCTGTCAAATTCTGCCACGTCTTGACCTTCTCGTCGTCGTTTTCCCAGTTGGCTGTTTGACATGAGGTTGGTGCCATCAGTGGGCTTGCGCTTCAGTGCATTCGTAGCCGGACTGTCGTTCGTTAGGGGAACAGCGTACTCGTGTATAGGGGAACGTGAAGGACCGGCGACGGGCTGTGTGGGCCGTGCACCGCTCCCATTTGCGTCAAGCATGGTCGGTGGTGAATCCGTCAGCCTGAAGGTACCATCGTGAAAAGTGGACCGTGCACTAAGCGTGGGGGTAAGATGAGATCCCAACGCCTGGTTGAGGCTCTGCAACGGATCCATTCGATGAGGCCAAGAAGAGAGGCGAGTGGTCGGGTAAAGCGCACCGAAACGTTGCTGACATTGGGATCACGTTGTAGGTGGCCATAAGCCATGCCTGGGTCACTAGGTGTTGGTTGAAAATACAATGAGACATTGCACTTTGAATGGTGTCGTCCGTAGATGAACTGGAGGTGTGAGACGTACTTACCCATGAGTTTGGGAGCTGTCCATAACAGTTGAACCACGATGAACCAGACGTGAACCGGTCGCGCTTGCTGTGGCTCGTTTGCTGTACTGCGGGGCTGTTTGGTTCCAAAGCAAAACAAACAACTACAGAGGCGCTCCAGTTCGTATCGTCTGTTGTAAGTAGATGCATAAACAATTAGAAAGACACTACATATGTATCAATACATATCCATAACCCTCGTCATCTCAAATCTCATCATCTGGCTCACCCTCAGCATCCAAGTCAGAGTCCTCCTCGACCACCACTCCCAAGGCAACAGCTTCTTCTGCGGGACCTGTGTCTCGCGATTGTGGAATTCCCTCCCCTTCCCCCGAAATCTTGCTGCGAACCATACTGCTGTCAACAGCTTCTGCGACGAACACAGTATCGTCACTCGGAACACTGTGCCGGCTGGTCAGCCCTGTGAGGGGTGTTCCCAGGTCTTCAGATTTCACGTCAGCACATTCCTGTTGATCTTTTGGTTCCGACTCCTTCTCTCTCTCCGTCGGGTCGGTTGGATGACTAGTATCTGGTGAATGCCGTGTTGAACCCTGACGAACACCATTCAGGGTATGGCCATCCCCATTGACAGCCAAGGGTTGTCGGTCGACAGGGTGATCATCATGTCGCTCGGCATAGGCAAACTCCGTGGATGAGCGCAGATCTTCAAGAGAGGGCGAGTCGAGTTTCCTGCGCTTCCGAGGAGACGTTGATTTGGCAGGCGATGTCAGTCCAGGTTCAGTCGCAATGGACTGGGTAACAGCGGGAGCTTTGTCAGGTAGTCGGGCTCTAGGGGGGCGGCCACGGCGGCGTTTGACGGGCACAGTGGGGGTGACATCTTCAATCCCCAGCACAACATCGTTGGTACCAACAGTTAATGCATCGCTACTTTCTCCGTTGGGTCCAGAGCCACCGTCTAGGGCGGTTCGCGCAGAAGCTGACCGGGTGGACATTGCAATGGAATCGGGGCTAGCATCCCTTGATTTGTCTCTCACTGGCTTTGGAGTGGCCGATTTCTCGGGGAGCAGGTCATCAAAGAGATGCGCTGCGGACACCTCTACTGCTTCACGAGCGACCACTATTCGTTCGTTCTGCTCGTTCGACGAACTTCGTCTGGAAGCCAATGACTTGGCCCGACCACCAGCATCCAGCATAGGCGTCCCAGCGTCCATCGGACTCTGAGATGTGGCAGTTTGGGCTGTGGTACCGAGACCTAAGCCCGCCTCGGACTGAAGGAGCTCCACGCCTGCTTTGGTGCGAGACAACACAAACGGCGTCCATTTCAGTTTCTCGGGCTTAAGCGTCAGGTATCCTTTCTTTTCCCAGGTCTCCAACCAATGTTCCACCTTGTCTTGGTCCCAAGATATTTCGTAGAGCGCAGGAGCGACAAATGGGGTATTTGACTTGTTTCCTGCCCCTTCCGTTTGCTTTTGTGGATTGGGTCTTTGCAAGTGCCTCCGCGCAATACCATTTTTGCGACCACGCGGGAACTTGATCGACTGCCCTGGTGATGGACGAGCGGAGCCTGGGAAGGCAGTGTCCACTGTAATCATGTCTTGCTGCACGAGGATGGTATAAATATCCTCGCTAGTCATGGACGTGGATCTACTAATATCTGTTCGTGGTACCCAAGGTACCTGGTGTAAGGAAGAGTTAAGCGAAAGAAAGATTAGCTGACCTTCAAGAGTTGGTTTCTGAGGGGCTGATCTGAGGTAACGCATAAGTGCCAACGTCCAGTAGTTCTTGTAGCCAAGAGCACCCAATCCAGAAAGAGGTTTTTCGGGGGAGCCAGGACGTTGCTCCTTCTTCGATAGCAAGTAACCTAGGCGGGCATTTGGTTAAGGGCCAACGCGATTCAGGGATATCAGACGTACTGAAATCGATGAGATAATTCCCCCAGCCCTGTCGTTGTCGTACTGGAAGTGTCATAATACAACTCACGTTGTATTGTTTCGGTGAACATTTCTCTTTGCTAAAGTATCCCACGAAATGAGCTCCGATGTCATCGGTCTCCGTCATGACGTAGAAAAGAAACGGTTCAACATCGTAGAAAAGAGATTTATGGTCAAGGAACATTTTGGATAAGAGGCAAAGGTTCTGGCAGTATATTTTGTTCTTGCGTCCGTCCACTTCGAATATAGAAATTGAGCCGTCACGGTAGATTTCATCGCCCGGTGGATGACGAGCTTTGCATTTTAACTGTCCCACCGGTCAGCTACAAAATTTGCCCTGCATCGATAAAACGCTCACTCGGTGTCGACCAAATGCAAAGCGGCTACGCATATACTTTAAACAAAACTCGCATATCCACAAACGCCCGTCTGGTATATTTGCATACTCTTCCGGGAACGGGGCATCGTACCAAGGATGAATGTCATATGGTCCGAAACGGATAGTGCGTATACGTAACGTCGACTGTCCGTTAGGGACAGTTGGAGTGTTAGGAGTTTGGGAGATTGTTCCTGGTGTGGGTGGGACGAGACTTGGGGTGGATGGAACTGGAGATACAGGTGGCAATGAAGGAGGTATGGATAATTGATGGAGGGTAGCGGAGCGAAGTGGGCGGGAAGAAGGGCCGGCTATCGGCCCATCTGCGTTTTCGGCAGCCGAAGGTGGGACCGGAGCCGGATATAATTTTTCCTAGAGAAGTGATTAGCCAAACGTACAGTAGTGAATACGCAAACTACGTACTTCAGCAGAAAGCCTACTTTTCTCAAACTTTGCCCTGTCAGAGCTATCAATTGTTGTCTTCGAAGTATCCCTCTCCGATGGTGGCAAAATGTCCTCAAAGATATTGTGCTCCGTATCGTCCTCGCGCTCCTTGCCCTTGCCCTTCGGCGGTAGCCGCAACCGCACAATTAACGGCGGGGGAGGAGAGCGCACCTTGAGACGCATACGTTTTGCGGGACGCGGTGTCTGGGTCTCTGTTGCCCGCTGGGCAGGTCTCTTCTTCTTGGTTGAACGAGGACGACGCGTTGCGGGAGCATTCACTGTTTCGTCCGTGTCCGTGTCTGTGTCCGCGTCCGAGTCGGTGGACTTGTCAGTGGATGAATCATCAACCTGGATATCCATTTCGGGATCCGCTCCCAGTGGGTCGCTGGTCGGTCGGTCTGGATCTGATGTACTAGTAGAACAGTCCGGTCCGGCCTGTGGAAAAGTTCTGTGCTGGAGCAAAGTATTAGGATCGGGAGGGAGTATGTCGAGTGGTGGACACATGGGACAATGCCATTGACCTGGTGGTTCTTCTTCCAGTGGAGGTTGGAGGCAATCCATGTGCCAACCTATTGAGCGAGGGAATGTGAGCAGATGGGGGGGCGATCTAACGAGCAATATACCTCGATCACAAAAGTCACAGAACAATATCCTAGCCTTTGGAGACATGAACGAATAGCACATGAACGGGGTAGACTCTCTTACATCGTCCCCCTTCTCCTGGCAAATCTCACAGGTTTTACATTCGATACATTTCCAAGAGTAGGATCGAACGACCTCGGCGACCTTGGCGAGTTCCATGCAACTAGGATGTCCTGGGAAAGGTTGATAGAAACTCATGAGAGTCAGCATGATGAGACGCACCACTCCGGCCGCACTCTTCACAGGAGACCATTGACTCGGGCTCGCCATGCTTGTTCTTTGCATCGTTACCCTGGCAAAAGCCACATTCCTTTTCACGTCTAGGTCTTCTCTTTCGTTTTTGTGGTTTGGCGACCCGTGGAAGCTCCGTTTCCGGGATCGGCAGATAAGCCGCGGGTGGCTGAGGCGCGAACGGATCACCTTGAGGCCCCTGGTCGTACTGCAGTGGTTCTTGAGAGTAGTGCCTCTTCCTTAGGGGTTCGTATTGATGCTGTATGATGACGGAATGCATCTATAGATAGTTTGGTGAGCATTGCCCGGTAACCACATCTGAAGGTTATTACAACACGCGACGCGTTTGTCGCGGACTGGGAGTGATAGAAGGGTGTAACGGATGAAGCATACCTGCTGAGAACCGTCCGAGTGCGCAACTCTGGGACCAGCCATGGCCGGGTCGATGGGTGGGCCGCCTGCGAGGGCAGGATCAATTGGAATGTCGTCTACGTTGGTGAAGGGCGTTCCATGCTCGCTTGCTGCTTCTCGGTCGCAGAGGGCGTTGGTGGGGAAAGGGCGGCCACGCATGGTGGATATGGTGGAGGTTGCGGAGGGCGACGAGCTCGGGTGGAGCGATTGGGCGGCCGGACCACTCGTTGACGAGCACAGCGAGCACACTCTTCCGTGACCGTCCCGCGTGACGGCGAATGGGGAACGTCTGGTCACGGTTCATGACGAAAATTCGCACGGACCAATTTTGCGATGACGCTTCCATTTCCGGTGCCCTGGTGAGAAATTTGCACAGGATCCGGGCCAAAAACGCGGCTGGGGAGGATAAGCGCACTACGTCGGCAGAGACACTGTTTTTTTTTGTTTGAGTCTTGGGGAGTAGAATTTCGGGTGGTCCGTGTCTGTGGCAAAACAAGCGACAACAAGCAGGAGACTAGATCCAGTGTGTTGCGTTCTCAGAGGCCGGACAAGTTGAGCTGGCTTTCAATCTCCTTCCCTCTCCCTTTCCTTATTTCTCGCCTCTTCGTCCTCTACCACCATCACCTCCCACACGGAATGCAAGCCGTCATGCATCGCCAGCCTCTCCCGCCTCTCCTAGACCAGTATCATCCCCCATCGCTTACCCAGCCTCGCTCAAATCCCACAATGATGCCCACCCCCCCAGTCGTATCCCGCAAGCGAAAGAGGGCCCACCAGTACACCGTCAGCTACAGCGAAGTGCAAGAAATCGACAAGGAAGGCCGTGTCCGCGAAGTAATCGTTATTGAAGACACCCCACCTCCATCCACCATATCTCCTGCAACTACCCACACCCATGCTTACTCCGCATCCTATCAGCCCGCTCCCTACTCAGCTCCAATCAGAACCAGAGCCCGCGCCGCTGCAGAGGCACAGGCAACGTCTGCCAGTACTTCCTCGGCTGTGCTAGTGGCACCAGCGCCAAAGAAGCGAAAGCGAGACCAGGCCGACGACCCCCGTGGGACCATCGTGAAGAAGGTCACTACTGGCCTCCAACATCAACCTGCCCTACCCTCCTCCAAGTCCTGGGCCAGCGGTAGTGGGCCTGTGACCACAGACGTACGTAACACTTGCTGACAATCTGCCCGGCCACTAACTACATTAATTCGCCGTTAGCCATCCAATGACATCGTCCCTTGTGATGACAAGGAAGGCCATTATATTATTGTCCCAGACGACATAATTTATAATCGTTGTAAGTCTTCATCTGCTTGCAATATCCCCGCTTATTCTGACCACCCTCATCTAGATCGCACGGTCCGCCTTCTGGGCCAAGGGACCTTCGGCAAAGTGGTGGAAGCAGTGGACATTCAAACCCAGAACCGTGTAGCGATCAAAATCATCCGTGCCATTCCCAAGTACCGTGATGCGAGCAAGATCGAGATACGTGTCCTCCAGAAACTCAAGGAAAGAGACCCTGTAAACGTCCAGTTGGTCTGCGTGTTCAGCTGCGATTTGCAGAATGCTGACATTGGATCGTGTTTTTCCAGTAAATGCATCCATTTACTACACTGGTTTGACCATCGAAACCATATATGCCTGGTCTCGGAATTGTTGGGCATGTGTGTATATGATTTTTTGAAGGAGAACGAATTTGCCCCGTTCCCCCGGAACCACATTCAGGCCTTTGCCAGGCAATTGCTTGACAGTGTTGCTTGTATGTCGTTTCCTGCCGCATTTGGGTATGACTCACGTCCTGTTGTCGTTCTAGTCCTACATGATCTCCACTTGATTCATACGGATTTGAAACCGGAAAATATCTTGCTCGTGCACAATGACTACAGGCTTGCTGTTGTGCCTGTGCCTGGAAAAGTGAGTGGCTGCCGCATCCATAACACGCAAATTAGATGTAATGAAATCTCCATTCACAGCGAAATGCTCCACCACGGACGAAACGGATACTTCAATCCACGGACATTCATCTGATAGATTTTGGGTCTGCAACATTCGAGGAAGAGTATCACTCAACTGTTGTCTCGACCCGCCACTATCGAGCACCAGAAATCATCCTTGGTGGGCTTCTTCCATTTGCGAGGTTCATTCTTGTGTTTACATGGGCTGTCCTGCAGGCCTAGGGTGGTCATACCCGTGTGATGCATACTCATTGGGGTGCATTCTTGTCGAATTTTACACTGGTGTCGCACTTTATCAAACACACGATAATCTCGAACACCTGGCCATGATGGAGGCGGTTATGGGAAAGATGCCCGACCGGTTTGCGCGTGCTGGGGCACGGTCGAAGCCCGAGTTCTTTAAGGAAGGTTCACGACTTGATTGGCCTAAGCCCAAGGCCTCTCGACAGAGCAAGAAGGATGTTCGTGCAACCAAGTCGCTTGCGGTAAATTTTCCTTTATCTTTCATCTCGCTCCTTTCTCAATTTCCATTGACTCGCAGGAAGTGATACCACCCAGTGACCAGATCAACAAACATTTTTTGGATCTCGTGCGGCGATTACTTGCTTTTGATCCCGCCCAACGGATAACTGTACGGGAAGCCCTGCATCATCCATACTTTTCTATCAATGTTTCAGAGGAACTGTAGCTCAGATTACCACAGGTTATCTATTTCACTCTGCCCCTTGCGCCGCTTACTCTCCACACCACCACCACCACCACCACCGCCATCATCATCATCTGTCTGCAGCATACCTTCAGTCCCCCTCCCCCTTGGTTGTTATTATGGTGTTCGGTCGTGGTCATGTACAACGCAAATCAGCTCACTCTATCGTCTCCTCATCCATACCTGTTTGATTTTCATTCATCCCTTTCACGTCTACCCACCTACCAAGTGCAACAATTATTCTCTCTACAAACTGCAATATCGTATGTTCTGCTCGCCGCCGCACGGCTCAATAGTTGCCTGGTCCTATTGTAACACGCTATCCCTCCTACCATTTCACAGGCGTCTGGTGCTCTGCAGCAGCGGGGAACTCACGTCATGGTAAGTGTCACCCTTGTCACTTTTGTGTTACCCAACTTACGTGCGCTTATCATGACTCCAGGTGGCATGTATGATGCGGCGCCCCGTCCACTTCTGAGTACCCCACAATAGATCTACTGGCACATTGCATGATGAAAGTCGTACTTAATATCGACGTTATCTCTGCTTATTGGTGCGAATGCGACCGGAGTTAATGCATGATGTATGTATTAGTGTTACAAACGCGTAGAGACCAGCACGGCCACAAAAGTATGGAGGGAATGGTCGAGTGATGGTCGGGAGGCTAGATAGTCGTGGTTCAGGTTACGGTTTGACAAGGCGCGTCTTCCGCTGTTTCGCCAAATTACCTCTCCGTTTCGGAACGACCACTCTATGTTTGCAATCACCCATTGCCCGAGTGTGTCGATGTAATGCCCCAGGTTGGCATCCAACTCTCCGCCACGCCTTTCTATTCTTGGATTAGGCGGCCTTTGTTGTATTCCATCTTGAACGAATACACGTCCTGGATGCCGTGCTGGTCAATATACGAACCCTACACGATGCCAAGGCACAAACATTGGACTTACATATAATATCACTTGCAGAACAATATACCTTGAAGAACCCGGGAGCTTCAAGTAGCTTGTCGGGTAGGTGAAAGTCCCCTTGTCCCAATACTACGAAATCGAACGAAATGTGGTTTGCGCTGTGGTTCCGCTGCAGAACGAGATACGATGTGAAATCGGAGAATATCCCCTTTCGCGAAGGTTGCTTCCAAGGCAACTGCGTCGGCACAGTTGATGAAACGCTTTCGGAAGCTACGGCGGAGGTCTGGGCAGTCGTCATCGGAAGCAATAAACTCTTTCTGGGAACCGAGCAAATGGTGCCGGTGAGTTGTCCTTGAATTGATGAAAATTTCACCTGCTTTACTAGGCTGGCACCTGGCCTCGCTGATTTCGTCAATCGTCCAGAGAGGATTAAGGTAATCGCAGCGTATTCTGCACTCCTTGGAGGCATAGGAAATACTGTCGCTGATAGTAACCTGCTGATCTATCATGACATTAAACACGTTGATCCAAGCTTTCGACTCGGCACCTCTTCTACAGAGGGCAGTCCGAAAATAAATCAGGGAGGTGGAAACTGGTTCGCGCTGCCAATCCGCATAGCGTGGGCAGGGCCTTCGACGCTCCCGGCCCTGCCGTCCCTTCCCAATATGTCAGGCCAGATGAAGTGTGTCAGATGCTGTCAACTTCAACGAGTTACGCATACCCGACCATCTGTACGTCGGGTCTAGTATCTTTGCGAGCGTTAAAACTATGTACGGTAGAACCGCGTATAGTGCATAACCTCACCGTCGTTAATGCATAGGGTGCGGGCACATCGCCCGACTCGGGCGGCAGCAAAATACATGAAACGTGCCTGTTGCATAATCAATAGCCATTCGGGGTGAATCAGGTTGTGGGAGTGGGGGAACCAAGCCGGACCAGCCTTGTGAACTTATCGTCAAGCCGCATCACAGCTCACAGCTTCCTTTTCCCATGCATCCCGAGCAATCCCTCAGTCGGGCCAGAACGGAAACGGGAGCCTCGACCCATGCGCCTTATGGCGTCTGAGGCAGCAACCAAATCAGGTTGTGCGAGATGATGGAGCAAGTCTCCATTAGGTCTTTGGAGACTTCGCTCAGCCTTTCCCAGGATGTGAGGAAACTCCGAAATGAGCGACGAGTGGAGATGCGGCGAGATGAAGCTGGATTGATGGTAAGGGACATCTACGTAGTCACACTGTGACTCCTTCTGTCGCATGACAAAAGCTGTATACCCGGCATACAAGTGGACCGAGACCAGTGAGAACACGACACATCCTTGAGGCGATCTAGACCGTCTAACTCCAAACACATGAGCGTGGAGAGTGGAGAGCTACATCGACTTGTACTTCAAAGCTTCACACCTAGCTAGTAAGTGAGTGTACATCTCAGCTGGTGCCAGATATCCATCATCGTGTTTGACATCCACAGAAACCACACTCGCATAGAAACGACGACGAACGAATAATGGGACTATTGATCAACGAAGAGGAAATCGTGCAGAGCATCATGGAACGGTTGACACCACTGCTGGATACATTGACGCTCTGCATCCTCGTATGCACTATCACGTACTTTATTCGGGAATGTCTAAAGGAAAGAAGGGAGAGAAAGTTGCACGGGGAACAGATGAAACAGTTGCAACACACGGGTGGTCAGAGCGGGGTGACCATGCGATCTAGTAGGTAGCACTGGGCAACCAGCAAGGGATGGTCGATCTAGTCCCAACACAAATAAGACAAAATACAACCCGTGTTCAACCTTCGGATTTCCGGACACACTGCCGACCATACCATGTCCGACAATAGAGCTGAACTGATCAGAGGTCAGTATCCTCCCACATCCTCCCTTCGTATTCAGTCGTTTATTTTCTGAATCACACCTACCTCTCCGTGGCACCAACATTGGGTGGTCGGAATGCAGCTAAATTCCAAGAACGCGAGGATGTCATCCG